>NCKV01000711.1:0-14426 GCA_003675905.2 Leptotrombidium deliense
CTGTTGCATTTTTTCATGTGGAAGTAAATAAGCATAATCTTTGTAACTTTGCTTCCGATCGACGCAAACCATAACACAAAGCTGCTTTCACTGCTGCGGGATCACGAAAATTCGCGTACCCATTCATATTATTAAACGTTCGTCGTCCGAAAAACGGGACAAATTAATTCACACAAATTAACGTTATTATTGATGTCCACAAATGAAATCAACTGTTTTTTGTACTCCGAATGAAGTTTTTTTTTGCTTGACAGTGTTTAAAAGATCCTTTTGATTATGGACAGTGTCCTATTTACCCTTTCAATGTTTGAAGAAAAATCACCTGATTTGTTAGCCAAACAGATGATTTAAATCGGTGTGTTGGTGTTTTGAATATTTTTGTACTGAAGTGCCACCATGGCATAATCATTATGCCATAATGATCGAATCATTTTGGTATATTTTAAATCGAAATGCGTTACTGCTTAACGGGTGCCAATTTTAATCATTTTGATATTAATAAGGAAATAACTACATAGAAGCAAGTATTCTTATTCTGTTAATTTCATTATAATTTGTTTTTAAATGCTATATTGAACATTGAAAAATAAAAATTAAATTGCATCGCCTTTCAATGTATTAAATTCTGAACACGTTTATGATTACACGTTATGTGACAAATATAAAAAACAAAATACAAACAAGCAGAGTGTCTGTAACTCCAATTATTTACACACTAAATTAATTTAAAATTTTGTAACACAATCTTTTAAAGATTTGGTGAAAAATGAAAAAGTTGGAAAATGAAAAGAAATTCGTTGAAAAAGTTTGAGAGAGGTTGAAAGAAAAATATTAATTAAAAAGTTTCTAAATAATCTGACTCGAAGAGATGAGGCATGTGGTGAAAATGAAGTGAGTTCACAGTTATTCCTCATTTTGATCATTAAATTTATAATGCAAAGAGAAGATGAAATGAGAAAAAATTTACATTTTCTTAGTTTTGTACGCATTTTGTAACTGAAAACGAGAAAGCGAAATGAGTCTGGAAACGAAGTAACGATGTATTTTAGGAAGTACAGAAAAGAGAAAGTTTTTCGTTGCTTTAAAGCAGGAAACAATAGCATTGTAATAACCTAAGGGTACCATTTCACTATGTTACTTCACTTTTCGTTTTTTAATGGCACACAAACGTATCGTTACACATATTTTTGCAATCGCTTTCAAACAATTGAAACACATTTCGCCAGCAAATCATTCGCACTAACAATTGCAAATTTTAATTCAAATTGAAAAAAGTTGCAGCTGCTATATTTGCTTTCATTCATTCTCTAAATTATTCAATGTTATTTTTTAATTGCACTTCATTTGCAGTGAAATTTCTTGAAATAAAGCAATCAGCGAAATGTAATTTTCTAAAAGCAGACTATTGCTTTTCTTATTTACAATTTATTTGAATTAAATTTCGAATAAGAAACATTTTAGAAAAGTTATTCGATGAAAAGTGTTTCATAAATATTAATGCAAACTATTTTTCGTCTTATCGAACTTAATGCAGACATTCAAATCATTTTACACCAATTCCAATTGTTCACATTAAAATAATGCAGCTTTCAAATTGATGTCGACAAATTGTTTTCCAACACTTGCAATGTTATTGTTATTTGCAAGCGTATGCATAATATGACACGAAGATGATGTTTGATTGTTCATATCACGGTTTTCTCGCCTTTTACGATCCAAAAGCGAGAAGAACACAAAAATCGAATCGCAATAAATTATTGGCGAAAAAAAGAATAAAGAGAAGAAAAGTAAAACGAAGCGAAGCCAAGAAAAAGTTAAGCATGGGCTTCGAAGTAAACAAATGGCTATTAGATTAACTTTGAAATTTCTGTTATATAATATTAGTGATTAAATACTAGCTTCCATTATCTTGACATCCAAACAGAAAATACAATTAATCTTCGTCTTCATTTTTTGATCACAAAAAGTTGTGTTTAATCAATGCTTACCGAAATTCGAAATCGCCGAGAAATCAATTTGAACATCTCTTCTTCATTTGACATCGAATGCTCTCTTTTTTATATTTCCTTCACTTTCCAAAAGCAAAACTTTTTGAATTCAAAAGTTGTTACTAAAAAATGAAACTGAAAAGTTTTCGCCGGAGAATCGCTATTACCGAAATGCTGGCCAATTTTTTGTATTCAAAACCTTTTCATCGAAGTGTTGCTCAAAGACAAAACGAATTTTCATTCATTTTTAACTTCAGGCGACATTAGTTCGTAATAATCTTCTTTAACTCGTTCAATCAATTAAATAACCGTTGAAATGTTCGCTCACAACTCAAATTACTTCACATCTATCATTACAAGTCATGAACAAACATCGAAATGGTTCTATTAATGACATTCTGCTGGAAATAAATGAATACTTAATTATTCGAAAGTGTGTTCCTCATTAATTTGAATCGACATTTGTGAAGGAAGATGAAAACAACTTTTTTGTTGCGAACAAAAACAAAATCATGCAATTATTCACGTTTATCACAATAGAAAAAGTAAACCGTTTTATTACAACCGTTTAATTTGGAAAAGTAGACCATGATGAGCGGTCAGTGACACAAAGCTTGTCAATTGCGATGAATTCAGACGTGTTTTTAGTTTAAATTCATAATATTCATCGAAAAAATGTTTAAATTTTGAATTCAAATTTTGATGTTGTTTTCGTGTGATTCATATCGATTATTTAATCCATAAGTTTGAGAAAAATAATGAAAAGCAGTATCGACTGTGTGCGCCACATTAATTGTGTTCTTATCCATTTTCTGCACATTTCGATGCGACACAAGCAAAATAAAGAAAACAATAATTTATTAAAACACTATCAAAAGGACGTCGAATCAATGTCTGTTCGCACGTAAATTTTGTGTCTAAAGGAGTGCGCTGAAAGCTAATCACTGAAATATTTGAAAAGAGAGGATCAGTGTGCGAAATGCATCTTCTTGTTGTGTAATACTTCTTCTTTGTTCATTGCACGTTATATCGGCGATAAATCATCTATTTTCTACTGTAATTCCTGTGGAACAGCCTTTTACTGAAATTACCCTTGTCTTTTGCGAAGCGAATTAAATTTTTTATTCGCCAAATTTCGATTTCGCAACAACCGAGACAAACTTTTATTCGAGTCTCAATTTATTTTACACCGATTTTACAGCAAAACTAATGTTTTTCTTGAACACGATTTATAAACAAACAGCAGTGCTTTTAATTAAATTTATTCAAAATTTATAAATGCTTGTTTAATTAAAGCAAAACATGTATTTTGAAAGAAGAACATTCATTTATCACTTTTTGTGACACAAGAAAAGTTGATTCTTGATTCTTTTACAGTCGCTTAAGTTCTTTGCATGTCGCGAAACGCAATTTGCTGTCCGCTCAAAGCTTCCTAACTTTGTTCACTGCTTCTTTGTTGCAACTACAGAAAAAGGAGAGAATTCACTTTTTTCTCCATTTCGTGCTTTCACAAAAGAAAGTTTGGAAAAAATTTTCTGGATTAAAGAATAGCGGTAAAGGTTTCGTTCAATTTTTAGGCTCATTTCACACTTTGACCGCCGTTTGTTCGCAGTGTTTCACTGCAGACGATTACACAACAGCACACGTTTCGTTGCCGAGACACTTTCTTCACAATAAAGCAAACATTAATAATTTTTTCCACTGCTTTCTGCTTTGAAAAATTCGTTGAAAAGAAAGTAATTTGTGTGTGAATTTCTTTTCAAAATCACTTCCCTGTAATTATTTAAATGGCAGTGCTTTTAATGGAGTTCGAAAATGGTTCCGCAGTTCGCTTCAACGAAAAGTTTGCCAAACTTTTCATAATGTTTTCACAAGCAGCAGCAACAACAATAAATGCATTGAAAAAGGTGTGCGCTTTGCGTTTTCAGAGATACCAGTAAATGGTGAGTATCAATGAAGTGCACCTTCGAGAGGAGAAATTAATTCGAATCCTCGTTACCAAATGAAGCATTGATCGCCGTTTTGCTCTTCTTTTCAAATCATTAAACGTCTTCACACCAATAATTACGAGAAAACCAATTCTCTCACTTTTATTCGTCATTTCAAGGAAAACTTTACTCACTTCACTTGAAAACAAGATCACTCTTGAATCTCATTGCTTCCATTTTGAAAACTTTTTTTCGGTACACAAGTAATATGGGAAAAAAGAAAAAGAAGAAGAAATACAATTCAATGAAAATAGGATTTAAAAATTGCGAACAGCCTGTGAGAAGAGGAAAAGATATTCGCAAAGGTTTCCTCGTATTTCGACAAATCACTTTCAAAACGGATGCTTTACATTTGAAGAGCACATTGAATGTGCAGCAACTTCCGACGTGTTTATTTGCTGTTCAGTAATAAACTCGGCATAAAAACGCTGCAAATGTGTTCCGAGATCGCATTCAATATTCTTGTGACTGCCAATCGAAACCGTGCGCACTGGACATCGTGTTACAATGCAAAGTGATCAAATAGAAGATAAAACCGACAATGAATTGATCTAATCTGTACACAGAGATGCTTGTACATCTGTATATCTGAATTGTAAATGTATCTTTTGCTCGCAGTTTAACTGCGAAATCGCCGCTAAAAGCGTGAATTGATCGTCGTCATTCGTTCGAAAACATAAATCTAATGGAAAGCGAGTCGTTTATCGAATGAAACGCAGCCAACTGGTCCACTGTAATTAAAGCATTTCTTAGCCTCTTCTCAACTCTTTAGCGTTGCGAAACTTTTCTGCTTTTTATCTTTTATTTGTAAGTACGAATTCGCGACAATCCGAGCAAATCTCGACTCGTCTTCACCATTTATTCTCTTTCATCGCAAACAGAGAAGTATTAAAGCATGCAATGCACTCGAAACAGGACAAAACATTCGCTTAATTCGCGGCGCTTTTCTCTGTTTGGATGTATGAATACTAATTTTTCACTTTTTTCGGCGAATTGCTCAAAAAACGAATGACTACATAAATTGATCGTTTATTTCACACAACTCTTCTTCGCTCTGAAAACAGTTTCATTTGCAATCGACGATCATTCGTTTACAGTATGTTCACGTATTTAATATTAATACTGATTGCGTTTCAAGCAACGTTAACTTTAATGAAGAAATTCAAAGTAAATGTGTTCATTATAAACATTTCACATATCACTGAATTTTATTCACGAAATCAAAGTCTAAATGTGTATTGCGAGATGTTTTGCATGCTGAATTCAATGATTTCGCACAAATTGCAGCGAAGGGAGTTAGTATCGAAACGATAACAGTTATTTTGTAATATTTAAACACAGAGAACGCAGTTTACATGAAATTCAGTGAATTGTGGCGAATGTTAACACTCGAAAAGAACGATTATTTTTTGGTGAAAGCGATTCACTGCGATTTTATTTCTGTATCTGCAAGCATTGTATGCGATTCACGAACAATTTTAAATGCAAATAATTTTGCCAAGTTGCATTTAAAGGCAAAGTTTTATGTGTTGTGAAATATGTCGTAATTTTGCCGTTTCACAGCTCATTGAATAGAAATAATGAACGCGAATTGTTTAGAATAGCCAATTTGTGAAAAAAGAAGCCGTCGATAAAATACTAATAACAATAGTTTATCGTAAAATATGACGCAATTAGCTTTGAGAAGCGATGCATCGCAGTGAAGCAAGAAAACGACGCTCATGCTGCACTTTATATTTCGCTTTCTACGAAAACATGAATATTTTTAATGTCTTCTCTGGAGAAACAAGGAAATATTATATCTAAAATATAATAAAATTGTTGCCGAAATGCGATCAAAGCTCGTAAATAAGCGAAACGCACGATTAATCTTATAAGATTAAACTAGTGAATTGTATAAAGTGCAAAATGCAAGCGATTTATTGACTTTCAATGTAACTAAAGTATACAATTGAATAATTCGCGCACATTTCTCAACGCTTACTTTACTTTTATTTGTTTCATTATTTATGAAGAAGTTGGAAAAGGAGAGCAAAAAGCGATCTAGAATAATACATTTTGAAATGCAATTCAAGTTGCAAGTGGAAACAATGTCATTTCACTGTTCGCTGAGAACAGTGTGTACTTCCTAAACATTTCATTGCACTGCTAAATTTGATTATTGCTAATAAACGTAGAAATGCTTTCTAGAGAAGCAAAACATTTCTCTTCTCGCAGTTTATTAATAAAAATCGCATCAAAACCGAATCGAATTTTTTTATTGCATCATTCGCCGAGATGTCAGCAAATATTAAAAAATATTTTCGTCATCAATTTTGCACGCGAAACGCGAAATTGCAAAAGAAACAAAATTAGATCAAAGGTTCAAACTCGCATACAAATAGTTTTACTTTATTGCTTCACGTGTAAAACATTGTTCATAGTATGAAGTTCATACGATTGTGTTACATTACAGTGTATTATACTTTGCTTTACAGTGTTCTCTGATTTGTGTTCTGCATTTACGGATTAGGTTAACATTTCGCATCCGATTCGCGATTGCATTTCATGCTTAATAAGACTGCATTTGTCAGCGAAAAACTGCAAATTCAGTGCGCAATTACGATTACCTAGCTTACATATGCATGTGCATGTACCTCTGGTATTTCGTATTTCGGTGAAATCAAACGTTTCATTTTTGATTTCGCAATTATTTTCGCCACGAAATGTTGGATGAAAAAAGTTCATTAAAAGCAGCGCTATTCGAATACTTCACTTCGATTTCTGTTTTCGAGTAAAAAATGAACGATTCTAACATTAAATCGAATTACGGTTAAAAGGCAGAGTAATGCTTGCTGGACCGCAACCAACTGAATCAGTTGTGTTTGTCGCTTCTACTATTTTTGTTATTCGATACGAAAGTGAGAAGCAAAGCATTGATTTCGAAACGATTCGTTGCATTTTATAATCAAATGAACACACATTCAAGCTTCTGTTGGTTAATCATTTTCAGTCTCACGGCTTTCTGGAAACGATGTTCTCGATAACCTTTCGCTTTCGAAATCCAATTTCAGTGCAAAATGAAAGCACAACAACAATTTTGCTTTAAAAATAGACTTAAAATTGAATTCGCAAAAATGTCTTTAATTTCTTATTCTTTATTCTAAATTCTCACCAACTCATTTTCGGTGACTCAAAGTACCGCTTTTAGTTTTCTTTAATAAACCAAGAGAAAATGAGTTTCATTTTATTCACTTATACTTGTTAGTATTCAAGTTTCCCATTTTAATTAAACTTTTCTTCTTAATGGATAGAATTGTGTGTAAATGTCAAAAATGAATATGATAACACAATAGCTTTAAGCAAATTTATTTAATATGTTTATTCAAAGCGTGAAATATTTTATTTTAATTCAAAAAGCGGCTCAAATAAGTAACCTGAATGTTTTTAATTTCGTCATTACGTAATTTGACTGTAAAAAATATATCTTTAATGAAACACTGTAAATGAGAAAATATGATATATTTGCTTTTTATTTTTCACAGTGTTAATGCGAATGCGGTTCAATTTGACTGACTCGTTTGCGCTTTGTCAGTCTTTCACAATTAATCGCAACGTTGACTGCAATTTGCTCAGAAAATGAAAAGAAACGCACGGATTAATAAGTAATTAGAAGTGTAAACGAAGCCTTTTTTCATTTAACTTTTAAAAGATTATAGATTTTGTTTGTTAATTAACGAAACAAAGAAGTTGCGTTCTTTTGCAAAATAAGCTACATTACGACTAAGATTAGTAATTACTACGTCCATGTGTATATCTTGCTTGTGAATGATAATTGTTGAAAAGTTTACATTCGTAAATCATTAAAAATTAATTGAGCTTCTATTTTTAATCTAGGGTAACTGCAAACATAACTACTATATTGTGTTTAAAAAGGAGTATTTGAAGTGCATTTTTATAATTTATAATACCGTACTTCCTCACTTACAACGACATGTCATTATAAAGTGAATATGAGCACCTGTCGCTATAAACCGAATTATACCGACATGTTCCCATAGAGTTAGTATGGAGACGTCCGACAGACCAACTCACCCTTTTTATATTAGTCCAATTCGCTTTATAACGACATTTCATTGTAAGTGAGGAAGTACAGAAATATTAATAAAATATGCGTTTTATTAACACGTAGTTATTTATTTTATAAGAGAAGTGGAAAATGTTTTTGATAAATACAAAAGAATCTATCAAGTTAATTGGAAACTGTTAAATTTACCCGACCATTCATCAGAAGCTAACTTGATTCCTCGAAGTCTCAATCGGTGTTTCGTCGATCCACGCAGCGACCAAGTACCACTGTTAGCAAATTTTTTGAAAATGTTAGTTTTAAAAACATTGAAAAATTATGTCAAGCTTGAAATATTGGTTAAAAAATTGTTACAATTTCGTGCTATTAGAAAAGTTGAGTAATGCTAATGATAATACTAATCATAGTAATAATAATATATGTTTGTAATTAAGATCAAAAGTAGTCGTGATGGAAGTCTCTGAAAAGTGATCTGCTCTTCTCGTTGTTTCTTCACTTCATTTAGCATGCATCTCATTTTAATGCTTCATTTCGAATCTTAAGCATTTTCGGCGATAATTTGTCGTCGAAAAGCTTTGCTTCAACGTTTTCATCATGAAATGTGTGTTGAAAGTTTCTTTTTAAAAAAAGAGCTTTTCATGCGAAAATTGCGAAAAATGTTGTAAGGGCATAACAGTAGTTTTATCGATCAAATTTTTAATCGACATTAATTAGCGATGATTTTAGAACAAAAAGTTTCTGTTGTGAAGAAAAGGGTAAATGAAAAGCAAGGAAATGTTGAGCGAAACTTTTCGCCATTGAAAGCGAAACGTATACGGAAAACATTGCGAACGCTGAGATGGTCGAGTCCGTGCATAGTGTGTACTAAATTCTCGAGAGAATGCAACATTGGCATCCTTTGGGAGAAATCTATTTGATTTCTTCTTCTCTTGTCTTTAATATTGTTGAAAACGCAATGAAAAGAATTGTGATTCTTGCGTTGAAACAAAAAGTGAGCGCAAATGTTGAACAAGCAAAAGAAATGATCAACAATGTTCAATCGAATCTAAAAAACTGAGAACAACGAGTTTTATTAAAAAAATTTGTGCAATTTCAGTACAACTGTTTATTAAGTACATTATTATGTATTGTAGTTGTTTGTTGCATGTAATCAATCATACATGTATGTAGTATGTGAAAACTTTTTATAAAAAAGTTGTGAACCAAAGAATAATAAGCCTTTACTTTACACAAGGATTCGATTGCAAAAAATTTTCCATATTTTGTAGCCTAAAACGGTGTACTCTAAAAATGGAAGCGCTTTGTATCGTAAAATTGTGTGTTGCTTAAAAAAATTGAAAAGTCGAAAAAAATTGTACGGCGTT
Source organism: Leptotrombidium deliense (assembly GCA_003675905.2). Taxonomy (NCBI): domain Eukaryota; kingdom Metazoa; phylum Arthropoda; class Arachnida; order Trombidiformes; family Trombiculidae; genus Leptotrombidium; species Leptotrombidium deliense. The sequence continues at coordinate 9,407 of NCKV01000711.1, forward strand.
TAAAATGAAGATTTATTCACAAGAAATGCGTTTCTGCGTATAAAGAGAAAATATATAGTGTATAACAAACAAAACGACGATTAATTTGGAAACATTTCGCTGACAAATGGATATAACTTGTATTAATGACGCGTTAAGAGCATTCAGATTTTGATGCTGCACCAGCTTCGAAAGTGTGCGACCAAAAATGCTGTGCAATTTTTTAAAAAGTAACAAAATTAAATATATATGTTTCACTGTTGTAACTTGTGTAACACACACGCAACAAAATGAATCGCAATACAATTAATAAATTGCTCTCGAAATGTAAAACAGTTGCATTCAGTTCGCTGCTGCGTTCACAGTTAATTGCGATGCAATTTGCTTTCACTTAATTTTCAAACTCAACTCTGAAATTGTAACTTTTGCTTTTTGCTTCTTACTTGAATTCATTGCTTTTTTCGTTTAAATTCATAAATAGTAATCAATTATTTGTGCACTTTAACCAAAGTCCATTTCACTCGCTAGTTCGAACAATGTTTGTGCATTTATTTTTAAACACACCGAAAACTTTGTTGACCATAAATTACAGCTGAAAAATAGCACTTTTAACTAAACTTGAAACACTGTTCTCGAATTAAATTTTGTTAATGGTTTGCTTTTTTAAAAAATAATGTGAAATTCGAGTGAAAACGAGTTGCGGCAATTATTTTTAGCGAAAACATTATTATTTCGTTACTTTGTACTTTAATCGACTCACGAATCGCTTTTAAACGAAAGCATTGCTTGCAATCACTTCTTATTTAACCCTTTCACTACTATTATTATACCTTATTCATTGCTTTTCAACGCGTCTCAAAGGCTCGAAAAGTTGAGTGTCACAAAAATAATGCGAAAGTGAAAAGCGAAGTGAAACGAAGCTTTTTACTGAAACGAGTGATTTAATGCTTGCTTACAAGTGATCGCTGAAAGTTTCAGTTTCGCTTCTACTTTTCGAATGCAACCCTTTTCAAAATTCGAAATACGAATGTCCGTCCATTCAGACCATAAACAATGCATTAAACATGCTTTGCTGATAATGTCAAGAAAAAGTTCACTTAAGTTTAAGCAACGTAAATATACTGTATCGTATACTGTAAACTGTATCGTATCGTATCGTTTTCACTCTTTTCGTGTCACTGGAGTACAGTTGCTTCAAAAATTGCGATATGTACGATAATCAATATGCACGATGATTGCCAGTCTCGCATTGGTTACATCATTTGTGCACTTTAAAGCAACCATTGATTTCTTGTCACACTTTTCTGTTGATCTTATTTTTTAATATTTCAGTTTACAAAACGTAAGTGCTGTAAGTTGTTAAGTGTATGTGTATGAGAAAATGCAGTACATGTACATGTTCACATAAGGCGAAGTTGAATTATAAAATTTTAAATATATTCGTCTCGTTTCGATTCACTGTTATTGATCCGCTTTCAAAATGAATATTAATATTAATTTCGGCTCGAAATATTTGTATAAAAAGCATGTCATTTGCACTGCATGAATTCGAGTTGCATAATTTTTGCAAATGAAGTGTTTTTAAAACAATCGATATTTGAATTCACTTCAAACTCAGTTGCATTTGTGTGTAATTAATAACTGAACATTATTCATTTGTTTTTGAATAAAATTTTCTGTTTGAATAAATTTGATAACATCTTATGAAGACGAAGATAGTCGTTGCGTTGAAATAAAATATTACACATTTACATCGAAAAGAATGGAAATATGTTTTCTTGAAATATGAGAAATACGTGTTTATTTTTATTATTACACAGAGATCAATGAAATATTTGATTAAGTTTTTTCGTAGCCTAAAAAATACAGTATGTATGAAAAAATATGGTGCAAATGTGAAATGATTTTCGGCGAATAATAAAGCATTGAAAAAGAAAGAAAAACGAATGAAAAGTTTTGCACAAAATTGAAAATATCTGAAAATAGGAAAACGGAGGTCGTATCACGTTTCATCACGTTATTCATGAATTTTTCAAAATTTTACATCAAAACACGAATGCATTACTAATAATAATAATAATATATTTCAAAAAAGAGAGAAATAATGACTGAATTTTTCATGTTTTGTTTTCAAAATTGCTGAGCAACATAAAACCAGTCTTTCACAGAATGTGTCAATTGCTTTTTGAAGATTATTTTTTCAATTATTAAAGGTCTGAAAGAGAAACAAACATCGACACGATTCACTAAAGTTACGCTCTGCAAAATTAGGTTTGAATGTAAGGAAAGAGTTCGGTTTTACTGCTGCTGCTATTGCTGCAGTTACTGTTACTGTTACTGCAATTGCGACTTTGAAACTAATACAACACGAAATTCTAAATTCATTTGCGTTACTTTTTCGCGAAAGTTTGTTAAAAATGCTTTGAAAAGATGTGCTTTACTTAGCGATTGCAGCGAAGCGTGAGATTCGCAATACTCGACGAATCGATGCGATCGCTACAATTTGCTTGCAATGCACACACTTTAGCTTACTTCTTCATTTCGCTTCTTTTAAAAAAGCGCTTTTAATGTTGCTCTAAAAAAATATTATTTCAAAGAAGAGAAGAAACAAATATCTGCAACGTTTTCAAATTTACATAATATTGTACTGAAGAATAAGCCTTAAACCAACCTTAATTACATAATTCTAATGTTATATTTCACGAATTTCAAATATTAAGTCGAATAATTATTCATGTGCGACAAAATTGTATACAAACATTTTGGAATGTGAACAAAAAGAGAACGAAGAGAAAACAAAGAGTTGAATGCAGTTTTTTTACAGAAATTGAATTGAACAGAAAATTCGCAATTCGAAAGCGATGCGAAGTGATACAATAAGACATTTCTAGACTGCAATTCGTTTAATTTATATGCACACATTTCTGCGTTGTTTTCTGCGACGAACGAAATGGAAACGATGAGAACAATGAGAAACATTTCGCTTTCAGATTCGAGGCATCAATTCGCAGTAAAGCAAAACATTCCTAAAATTAGTTGCGTAGAACAATGTACATTCGTGGATCGCATATCTCGATTACCAACTTTTCGCTGCGAAAGTATTGCGCAATTTGCAAAGTCTGCAAACTCGAGAACAAAAGAGTTAAATTAAAGTTAAGTGAAAGAAAAGCACTAATTAAACACGTCTAAAAGTGTGTGTTGTATGTTTTTAAATAAATGCGTTTTCGGCGAAAAACAGAAGCGAAAAGCATTTAAAGAGCAACAAAATGAAGTCTTCAGCGAAACGTTGCGAAGTTAATGACATTTTTAAGCGACAAAAAAGGTAAACTGTATTCTGTGTGTACTCTTCGCAAACAGAGAATAATTTTCAGCTTAATTTTAACAAACAATTTTCAAAGCCAGAAAAAAGGAGGTTAAAACGTAACATTTCTTTACTTAATTAAGATTGAATCAAATTAATAATCAGTAAAAGGTTTCATTCTCTTCTTTCACATAATTGAGCTCACATTTGGGGCGAGTCCCGCGACTGACAATCAGCATTAATTACCTCTTCACTGATCTTAAACTTGAATAGCGAACATTGAACAGTTAATGATATATAAACGAGTGTCTCAAACGTTTTTGCTTTCAGTTTGCTTAGTTTAGTTTCACAGTTTACTTCATTCGTTGTTCAATATATAAAGTTAAGTCGGCGGACTTCAATTCGCTGCAAGTGACAACTATGTTTAAGAAGCAACTCTGTGTCTCACAACTTTTGTTGTGTGTTTCTTTCTTCTCGGTCGTATTGTCTGCTTCCAGGGATGAGAAAAAGAATGAAAAGAGTGAATCTACACCTCCACGTCCACAAATGGTTCCTGTTCCGATTCCAGTTCCATACCCGATTCATCATCACCATCACCATCCAGTCGTTATGAATCCGATGGCGAACTGGCAGGAAGGATCTGCGAGAGACCAGGGATGGCAGGAAACTCAAGATGCACCAGGAGTTATGTTCGATCCGAGAGGTGTTCGCGACTACGAAATCGTTCCGGCACCAGTACGTGCAATGCGTCGACGACCGTACGCTTATCGAGATGTACCTGTGTATGGAAGTGGATACGGTGAGCAATCTCAATCATCACCATCTCAAGAAGGATACTATGACCAATCTCAGCGATACCCGTCCGAAAATTACACTCCTGAATCGAGTAACTCAAACTACGGTAACGTGTACCAACCATACATTCCCGACGGTCGATCTTACAACAGTCAACAGCAACAAGCTGAGCCCAGATACGTGAAAGCAACAAGAAAACAAGATGAGTGGAATGGTGACATGCATCAAGTAGAGTCTTCTAAGAATAGAAGATCGTGGGTGTAAAATTTTCTCGTCTAGTGTTTAAATTATTGTAGCAACTTACAATGTATGTAGATTTATTTTCTTGAAGGGTATTTTGTCGTGCTTTTCGGTTTTAAATATTTTCAAACAGCGTTCATTATTTGTGCCAAAATACGTGAATTCATGTAAAAATATAATAAAAATTGATATTGTCGTTCGATTGTATCAAGTATTGTAATCTATGCAAGCTATTTTGACACATCTTTTACAAAATTTTGAAATACGCAAAAAATATTTTTAACCAACAATTAACTTGTCTGTATATTACATTAACTTTATTCAGTGTTTCGAATGTTGTTCATTTTCAATAAATATAATAAATCATAATTTCATAATTAAACGTTGTTGTGTTTGTGACAAGCGTCGAATAACAATCGCAGCTAATTTCAAATGCGACTTCAACTCATTCGACAAACTAATATTTCAAAAGTAATTATTATATTTTTTAATCAGACTTGTCAAGTGAACCGCGAAATTGCTTCACATTTCAGTGTCACATTGACAATATAATTACTGCACATTTTGTTTATGTCGCTTCGGTATTGTTCGTGATTCGAATTATATTTATAATGCTCCTCAATTTAAATCTACTCTCTTTCACTTTCCTTAATTCAACAGTCTGGCAACGTTTGTTAAATGATACTCTATATACCGCATTAAATG
>NCKV01000712.1:0-14424 GCA_003675905.2 Leptotrombidium deliense
CGATGGGTTTATGTTGATCCGGTGAACGGCAAAGTCGATGATGTGTCAGATATTGCAAAACATACTTGCAATCCACTATTATATGTTTTTGCGTTTGATAACAAAAATTATGTGAGTGATGTGACGAAGAAATACAATCAGAAATGGACTGAGCGAGAATTTAGAGTGAACAGAGTGAATGAGCAGTGGTTACAAGAAACATTAAATGCATTTAAGTCACCTTTCACGGAAATAAGCGATGAAGATTTACAAATGAAACAGATAGTTTCTAAGCAACCACTTCCATCAACGTTGGCTGCTTTTAAGAATCATCCTCTTTATGTGCTTGACAAACATCTTTTAAAGTATGAAGTAATTTATCCTGAAGATGCACCAAGAATAACTAGTTTTCGCGGAAGCAGTGTATATTCTCGCGAATACGTGCAAACAGTACACTCTGATATTTATTGGCGTCGACAAGGAAGAGTAATCAGAAGTGGGGAAGTGGCATATAAAGTTTCAAAAGCACGTCCGAAATGGAACAAAATCTCGCAAAAAATGGTTCGTGATTTACCGTTAGAATTGTTTGGATATTGGCAAACAGAACCTTTTGTGCCACCAGTTGCCAAAGACGGAAAAGTACCGCGGAACGAATTTGGAAACGTAGAATTATTTCAAGCAAATATGCTTCCAAAAGGCACTGTGCATTTACCAATTCCAGGATTGTTGCGCATTGCAAATAAACTGGGAATCGATTGCGTGCCGGCAGTCGTTGGATTTGACGTTCACGCTAGAGGCGGAGGTACACATCCAGTTTACGACGGCTTTGTTGTTTGCGAGGAATTTAAAGAGGTTTTACTCGCCGCTTACGACGAAGAGGAGGAAAACAGTAGAAAACGCTTGCAGGAAAAGAAAACGATCCGTGCGCTGAAAAATTGGAGAAGACTGGTGAAAAGCGCGATGATTCGTGACAAAGTGCGAAAGAAATACTTAAGCGAAGTTTGATTCGTTTTAAATAATAAAATATTGTCCTTAAATCGAGTTTATTCTACAACCAAAAAACTCATCGAATTAAGAACGAACGAGTTGCAAAAGTAGCAAAGTTGATTCTCGTCAACAGACAAACCGGAGATAAGGGACATTGTAAAACATGTAAATTAGTACATTGATAAGATACTTCAAAAAATATGTTAATACGTAATCAAAGCGTTTACTGCGTAAATGCCAATTTACTTCAACTTTAGAAAAGTCTAACAGTCATATCATCATTTGTAGAATTGTTAAAAAAGAGTGTAAAATACAAAATTACAACTTATTTACCTAACAGAAATACCTGGTAAATTGTTTGGGTGAGACATACCAACTGCAATTACATAAAACAGACCAAAATAAAAATTGAGTTTCGCCGTAGTTTTCGGTATCTTCTGTAACTGTCCATTTCTAAAGTCTCTCTCAATTTGGAAGGCTTTCGGTATCGTTATGAGTGGCAACATTAACCAACGATTGAAATGAAAACCAATTACGAAGAAAAATATGTATGGAACCAAAAGCAATATTGCAAAAAGGATGTGAGAACAAGTCGCTCCAATTAGTATTGGAATTGTGACGGCACCAGCTTTACGATCGTTTTCCATATCTCGCGTATTGTTACTGTGTAAAATAGCTTCCGTGTTCATTGCAAGTGGAAGAGCATACAATATGCACATCAAGTCCCAGGTTCCAGTTTGACTCATAAACGAGAATAGAACACTGATTGGACCGAAAATGGTCAAAACGATCACATCGCCGAGTGCAATGTATTTTAGACCAATGCCGCCAGTGTACATAAATGAGCAAGATAAACCTCCAAAATACACTAACGCCAAATGAACCATTCTTGCTGGAGAGAGTAGGGCGATCAGTGAACAGCCCACACATCCGCTCACGTACAGAACAATCGCCGTAAAATTCACATCGTCCACTGTCAGTTTACGGTCGACCAGCGTGGTATCGTCACACTTGTCTTTTTTATCGATACCTTTAACGTAATCGTAGTAAGTATTTACAAGATTGCCGGCGCCATGCACAGCCATAACAGTGACCAGGGTCAATAGAAAAAGTAGTGCATCGAATCGGTTCGTAGTTTTGTAGGCCAGCGCTGCTCCAAGAGCGACTGGAGTCAACGAAGTACTGAAAGACCATGGCCTCAACGCGTATATGTAATACGACAATTTGGACACTGCGCTCTTCGGACACAAAATAGCGCCATTGACTCTATTTGCATCTCCATTCACAAGCAGCAGTTGTCGAGCGGATACTGTGCACGCATTTACGTCGTTACTGTCTACCGCTGTTCGAGAGCTGTGCTGTTGCATCGTTTCGACGACAAACTTCTCACAGCGATTCTTGTACGTGTTTTCACAGCCACATTTCGAGAAAAAATGAAACAGTCTCCATCTATTGGTAACAGCGACCGCTGCGACAGTAAACCGATTCTGGATGTGATACCACAAGAATGGCTTTCGACACGAAAAGTAGCAAAGAATTTTTAATCGAGTCGTTTGTTGCTCGACTCAAGAGCAGAAATGAAGAAGAGAGACAAAAATGCGCCAGAGATGTACAACATTTCGTCGCTACAGAGTTACAAGAAATGAGTGTTGAGGATGTAACTTTGTTTATGGATGCATTCAACAAACACATTTTCGAAATGATGATTACAAGTTCTGATTCCAATGACAAGAAAGCTGGATTTCTCGCAATCATAATTCTGGTTGGTGTTGATGTTGGCAATCGCAGTACCCGTTGCAGTCGTTTCGCAAACTACTTGCGTAACACTACTGTCCCGAATGACACAAGTCTTCTAGAATTAATGGCCTATGCTATTGGTCGAGTTGCCATTGCAAGTGGAACATTAACCGCATCTTACGTAGACTATGAAGTCAGACGTGCTATTGAATGGTTATCGGGAGATAGAAATGAGTCTAAACGTCACGGAGCTGTAAGTAAATACGCATTCAATAGACATGTGACCAGATTGTTTTTCTTAGGTTCTGATTTTGAGGGAATTAGCCACATCCACTCCAACTTATTTTTTCCAACAATTACATCCATTTTTCGAGTGTATTTTCTCTGCTATTCGCGATCCGAAAAAAGTTATTCGAGAAAGTGCTGGTGGTGCCTTAAGAGCTGCATTAGCGGTCACTGCTTCACGTGAAACAAAAGAAAGTCAAAAGCTGCGATATCAATTTTGCTTCGATGAAGCTATGAAGGGATTCGACGATTCGTATTTTGTGCAAAACACAAAAGAAAGATCTAACCGAGATGATAGAATTCATGGATCATTGATAGTTTTTAATGAGCTTTTGAGATGTAGTAACATTGATGGTGAAAAAGTACGACAAGATATTGAAGATATGAACATTCAAACTATGCAAGACTCTGGTACTGCTCCAAGTCGTTATCAAATTTTACGCGAATGGGGCACAGCAGGACTAAATAAAAGCCTTCGTGTTTTGCATCCTTCAAGTAGTCAGTACATTCCTCCGGGTCATGGTCTGAGAGGGCTTTCTGCAGTTGTTCAATATCACAAAAATATAGGAGTAGCACCGGGAACTGCACCTCATAGCAGAAAACTTCCTTTATACGAAAGTCCAGCATGTAAACAACTTGTAATGGATAATTTTGATGAAATTTGCAACACAGTCATGCGTTTTCGTGTGTCACGCAATCCGTATGTTCAGCATGTCATTTTGATACTTCTTCCACGTTTGGCTGCTTTTGATTCCCGAAAATTCGTGAAGTTACATTTATGTGATGCGACCACACACTTGTTGAACTGCTTAAAAAGAGAAAGAGAACGTTCTCAAGCATTCATTTCAATTGGATTACTTGCAATAGCTGTCGGCGAAGAAATAAAACCTTTTCTTCCGAAAATTATGGAAGTAATAAAATCTTCATTACCGTCACGAGAACTGTCAACCAAAAAGAAAGCATTTGTCACTGAACCATCTGTGTTTACATGTATTAGTCTTCTGGCGAAAGCTAGTGGACTAACAATCAAGAATGATATAAAAGAGTTGCTCGACCTAATGATTGCAACTGGTCTTAGTCCAGCTTTAACTGCCGCTTTACAAGATTTGTCAGTGCAAATTCCTCAATTGAAGAAAGACATTCACGATGGTTTGCTCAAAATGTTGTCTTATGTGTTGATGCAACGACCCTATAGACATCCTGGAGCTCCAAAACATTTGCAAATGCAAACAAACATAACTCCCTTTGGACCCATTGTTGACCCTACAGACGTTCAAGTTGTCATTTTAGCTCTAAGAATACTGGGGAAGTTTGACTTTCAAAGTAGATCACTTATACCTTTTGTTGAACACTGTAGTAAAACGTATTTAACAAGTGACAACAAAGCAGTTAGACTAGAAGCCGTAAAAACGTGCTGTCAGTTATTGTCACCAGCTTTACAGAAAACAACGACTCAGTATTCTGCTACTTTGATGATCACTATTCAAGATGTTTTAAACAAACTTTTAATTGTTGGTGTTACCGATGATGATCCACAAGTGAGATACTCAGTATTAGCATCGCTTGACGAAAGGTTTGATGGCCATTTGGCGCAAGCCGAAAACTTGAGTGCATTATTTATATGTTTACACGATGAAGTGTTTGAAATTCGAGAACTTGCTCTTTGCACTATTGGTCGTCTAAGCAGTCTTAATCCAGCTTATGTGATGCCTTCGTTGAGAAAAATTCTGTTACAACTTTTAACGGATCTCGAGTATTCCGGAATCGGAAGAAATAAGGAGATCAGTGCAAAAATGTTGGGACATCTTATATCAAATGCACCTCGACTTATCAGACCATACACTGAACCAGTTATCAGAGTTTTCATTTCGAAGTTGAAGGAATCAGATCCATACTCAAGCGTGTTAATTAGTATTTTAGCTGCGATAGGTGCTCAAGCACAAGTCAGTGGAATAGAAATGAGAAATTATGTCGATGAATTGTTTCCGATCGTTTTGGAAGTAATACAAGATTCCTCTTCATTACCGAAACGAGAAGTTGGACTTTGGGCTTTGGCACAGTTAGTTGACAGCACTGGATATGTAGTTGAACCGTATTGGAAATACCCACAACTACTAGATATTTTATTGAATTTCTTAAAAACTGAACAGTCTCAAGCTGTTCGGAGAGAAGCAATTAGAGTTTTGGGTTTGTTTGGAGCTGTTGATCCGTACAAGCACAAATTACATTTAGGAATGGTTGAACAGTCTTCAGACTCTCTTGTAGCTATTACTGACTCTACACCTGATATACAAGGTTTGTGTATTTGAGATTTTTTATAACTGACTTATAACTATGTCTTAATTATAGATTTGAGTGCCAGTGAAATGTTGGTGAATATGTCTGCGTCATACGACGATTTTTATCCTGCAATTGCAATTGCTACGTTGATGAGAATAATGAGAGATCCTTCACTGTCTCAACATCACACAATGGTTGTACAGGCCGTTACTTTTATATTTATGTATCTCGGAGTTAGGTGCGTTCCATACATTCAGCAAATACTGCCAGCGTTTATAAACGTTATTCGATCCTCTGATCCATCGTTCCGTGAGGTTTGTACAGGTTCATGAACATTTGTTCACTATTTTCATTTCAGTTTCTGTTTCAACAACTCGGATCATTAATTTCGTTTGTGAAGCAACACATAAGAAATTTTTTGGATGAAATTTTTGTTTTGATCAAGGAATTTTGGACTGTTAACAGCCCCATCCAAACTACACTTATAAATTTAGTGGAGCAGATAGTTTTGGCTCTCGGCAGTGAATTCAAGATTTATTTGCCTCAATTAATTCCACATATTTTACGAGTTTTCGCTCACGATGATAGTCGTGAAAGACAAGTGACGGACAGATTATTACTTGCTTTGCAAGAATTTGGTTCAAATTTGGACGACTACCTTCACTTAATATTACCACCAATAGTGAAATTGTTCGACAATGCTGATGTTCCTATTAAAGTTCGAGATACAGCCTTGAAAACTATTGACATACTATCTGATCATTTGGAAATCACAGACTTTGCTTCTCGAATAATTCACCCTCTCGTTCGTGTTCTTGACAAAACACCTGATCTGAGAGACACTGCAATGAACACGCTTTGTGCATTGGTTATGCAGTTGGGAAAGAAATATTCAATTTTCATACCAATGACACACAAAGTGTTAACAAAACATCACATATCTCACCCTAGATATGAAGCTATGGTTACCCGAATAATGAAAGGAACAACAGTCGCTGAAGATGAAGGTGATCCAATGATGTTCAATAGGCGACCAAAAGCTAGAATTCATAATCCAATCACTCACAATCCTGAATTAACAGGAGGTAAACAGAAACCTTCAAATCGTTCAATATTTGGTAGTAATCGTAAATCGGTATCAAAAGATGATTGGATGGAATGGTTAAAATTATTGTGTATTAATCTGTTAAAAGAGTCACCGTCTCTTGCACTCAGGTCTTGTTATCCTTTGGCTCAGGCTTACTCTCAATTGTCGAGAGATTTGTTTAATGCTGCTTTCCTTGCTTTTTGGAGTGAACAAAGCCAACAAGAACAACAGGAATTCGTAAAAATTTTGCAAACGGCACTGACAGCTCAAGATATTCCTGAAATCACGCAGACATTGCTTAATTTAGCCGAATTCATGGAGCATTGTGATAAAGGACCTCTCCCGTTACCTCCACAACTTTTGGCTGAAAAGGCAATTAAATGTCGTGCATTCGCCAAAGCATTGCATTATAAAGAAGATGAGTTTCATAAAGGACCGAATGAAAGTGTTTTAGAATCTTTGATTAGTATCAATAATAAATTACAACAACCTGAAGCTGCTAATGGAGTACTTCTTTATGCTAACAAAATTACTGGTGACTGTGAGTTAAAAGTGCAAGAGAAGTGGTACGAAAAATTGCACGACTGGGAAAATGCATTGAAAGCTTACCAAACAAAACGTGAAAACAATCCTGATGACGTTGAATCAATTATGGGGCAAATGCGATGTCTGGAAGTTTTGGGAGACTGGACGAAGTTATATTCTTTATCGTGTGATGTGTGGCCGAAAGCAAAGGATGAAGACAAACAGAGAATGGCTCGCATGGCAGCTGCAGCAGCATGGGGCTTATCGCAGTGGGATGATATGGAAGAATACACTAGCAATATGAAAAAAGATTCAACTGAGTCATCATTTTACCAGGCAGTTCTTGCAATTCATAAAGAGCAATACCCGACTGCTCAACTTTTAATTGACAAGGCTCGAGATTTTATCGATACTGATTTAACTGCAATGGCAGGTGAAAGTCACAATAGAGCTTATGGTGCGATGGTGCAAGTCATGATGCTCTCTGAATTAGAAGAAGTAATCCAGTACAAACTTATTCCTGAAAGACGAGAAATAATTAAAAAGAAATGGTGGGATAGACTTCATGGGTGTCAAAGAAATGTAGAAGATTGGCAAAAAATACTTCAAGTTCGATTGTTAGTATTGAGTCCGCAGGAAAACATGAAAAGTTGGCTTAAGTTTGCCAGTTTGTGTCAACGAACTGGTCGTTTAAGTATGTCCCGACAAACAATGTCCATGTTACTTGGAATGGATATCACAACACTTTTGGAATCGAATTCACCTTTACCAATGAAGCATCCTCAAGTTACTTTCGCTTGCATAAAACATTTGTGGAAAGGTGGCGACAGAAAAGAAGAAGCTTTTAATTTGTTGCACAAATTCGTTGAGATATCAGTAAATCCGCAACACATTTATTGTTCCGATGATCCTCAACAATGTCTAGAGTTGAACCAATTGTTATCGCGGTGTTACTTGAAACTTGGACGTTGGCAAGAATCTTTGCAAGGAATCAATGAAGCGTCAATTCCGATGATTCTCCAATATTACACCGCTGCTACTGAAAGAGACAAAAATTGGTATAAAGCTTGCCACGCTTGGGCGTACATGAATTATGAGGCAGTACTGTTCTATAAGCAGAAGCAACAGGTTTCTTTAAAAACTCAAAAGGATCAAAGGTTTTTGAATAATGTTGCAGGGGATAAGCAGTGCACTATGAAACCAAGCATTGTGTAAGTTTGCGATGAAATAATTATCGGTTTTAACTTTCTTTTTTAGCTTTCCAAATATGTGCGAATATACGGTTCGTGCTGTTCAAGGATTCTTTCACTCAATTTCATTATCACATGGAAACTCTTTACAAGATGCTCTGAGGTTGCTAACGCTTTGGTTTGATGAAGGACAGCACCCCGAAGTATATGATGCAATTACTGAAGGATTAAAAACAGTGCCGGTTGAAACATGGCTTCAAGTTATTCCACAACTAATTGCGAGATTGGATACTCCTCGTCAGTTAGTTGGTAGATTGATTCATCAACTTCTTATAGACATCGGAAAGCAACACCCACAAGCACTAATTTATCCTCTAACCGTCTCTTCAAAATCTACTGTTCCTGCTCGACAACAAGCGGCTAATAAAATTTTAGATAGCATGAGAGAACACAGCAGCAATCTAGTACAACAAGCAATGTTAGTCAGCGAGGAATTGATACGTGTTGCAATTCTTTGGCACGAGTTGTGGCACGAAGGCTTAGAAGAGGCTTCGAGATTGTATTTTGGAGAGAAAAATATAAAAGGAATGTTTGAGACATTAGAACCTTTGCACGCAATGATGGAGCGAGGCCCTCAAACGTTAAAAGAAATGTCTTTCAATCAGGCGTATGGTCGAGATTTAATGGAGGCGCTGGAATGGTGTAGAAAATATCAAAGATCTGGAAATGTTAAGGACTTGACACAAGCTTGGGATCTTTATTACCATGTTTTCAGACGCATATCGAAACAACTTCCATCATTGACTTCTTTAGAACTACAGTACGTTTCACCAAAATTGTTACGTTGCGGGGACTTGGAGTTGGCAGTACCAGGCAGTTACAACCCGAACAAACCGGTGATTCGCATTTTCCGTGTTGAAAGTTCCTTACAAGTGATCACAAGTAAACAAAGGCCAAGAAAATTGTGTATCAAAGGAAACAATGGTAAAGACTTTATGTTTCTTTTGAAAGGCCATGAAGACTTGAGGCAAGATGAAAGAGTCATGCAATTGTTTGGTCTTGTAAACACGTTGTTGTTAACTGATCCCGAAACTTCACAGAGAAATCTTGGAATTCAAAGGTACGCTGTTATACCGTTATCGACAAATAGTGGTTTGATTGGATGGGTACCTCACTGCGATACTCTTCACACATTGATTCGTGACTACAGGGAAAAGAAAAAGATCCTTCTTAACATCGAACATCGAATAATGTTGCGAATGGCTCCAGATTACGATCACTTAACATTAATGCAAAAAGTTGAAGTTTTCGAGCATGCTTTGGAACACACGCAAGGGGATGATTTGGCGAAATTACTGTGGCTAAAAAGTCCTAGTTCAGAAGTATGGTTCGACCGAAGAACAAACTATACTCGATCATTAGCAGTAATGTCTATCGTTGGATATGTTTTAGGATTAGGTGATAGGCATCCTTCTAATCTGATGTTGGACAGAATGACAGGCAAAATTTTACATATTGATTTTGGTGATTGTTTCGAAGTTGCAATGACACGAGAGAAGTTTCCGGAGAAAATACCTTTTAGACTTACACGCATGTTAATAAATGCAATGGAGGTCACTGGAATAGAAGGAACGTATAAGATAACCTGTGCGAAAATAATGCAAGTTTTACGGAAGAACAAGGATAGTTTAATGGCTGTTTTAGAAGCTTTCGTTTATGATCCACTTTTAAACTGGCGATTAGTTGATGGTATAAGAGTTTATTTGCAAAATGTATAAATTATAATTTTTATTATTTTAGCGCAACCGAAAATCAAGCGTGCTAGTAAAACTGCAGATGCAAATTGCGTTTCTCAAGAACATTTGGATGGAATTGAACGGTTTACTGGTGATGAACAAAAAACCGCAGAAACAGTACCTGTTGGAGGTATGTCGTCCAGAAAATCAATTGACGAAACAAACATTGGTAGTGCCTTTGGCTTTTGTGCAATTGACTCATTAAATCAGCAACCTGAAGCATTAAACAAAAAAGCTTTGGCGGTGGTGAAGCGAGTTCGTGACAAATTAACTGGACGTGACTTTGACGCAAATGTTCCTTTGCCTGTTGATAAACAGGTTGATTTATTAATTAAGCAAGCAACATCACACGAAAACTTATGTCAGTGTTACATTGGCTGGTGTCCCTTCTGGTAGACGATTACTATTATGTAACATATTTTGTGTAAAGTTGTGGGGCAAAAGATCACAAGCTTTGATCTTTTTGTAGGTTAAGTCGTTCTTGCAGAGATAGACGTCGTAATTTCCAAACTGTAACAAAGATATACAATGTATAAAAACTTGCCTATCTAGTGTGCGTACTTCACAGAGAAATTGTCGGCAAGCTCCACAAGGACTTATGAATTCCGTCAATGCTGGACTTGAAATTGCAATCGCTTTGAAATTGAGTTTACCGTCGGAAACTGCTTTAACGATTGCTGTCTGTTCAGCGCATATACTCAGTCCGTAAGAAACATTCTCCACGTTACATCCTTAATACAGATTGAATAAGTAATCAAGTTGAAACATGTTCATCATACCAAGATACAATGAATCGTCTTCACACAATAGAGCTGCACCGACCGGGAATTTACTATAAGGACAGTAACTTCGTTTTGCCGCTTGCAAACTGTGAGCTACGAGTGATTCGATTTGTGCCTCGTTCACCTCACCCATTTTGTAATTACTAAGTGTGGAAAAATATTGAATAAATATTTCGTTTAAATTAACTCGTGTTTTATGAATTTTATGATTAATAAATAAATAAAAGATAATTGTGTCATTTAATTTGCTTCGCATCAAACTTCCGTTACCTGTTTCGCAACAAAAGTTTTACTGCGTTCGGCGAAAGTGGTTTTGTAAAAAACGCCCTCATATAACAGAAATGGCAAGCTTCGATAGCCTCGCGTTACTGAAAAAGGTTTGTGTGAATTGATCAAAAATCGTTCTCATCGCAATTTGTGGTACTACAGAATTCTCTTAAAGAAGTGATCTCGATTGCTATTCAAGAAAAAGACTGCATTCATGTGCAACCGGAAATTATCGATGAAATAAAATCACTGTTGAAAATTGACGAAAAAGATGCCGAAAATGTAATTGTCAGCTGGTTGAATATTTTCACTATCACATATTACTTAGATTTTTAGATCATTGACTGCTCTTCTAAATCGGTGTTTAGCTCAGAAAGAATCAACTCACGCAATCGTGGATGCAGTATTCCCAAATAGCACCGAAAATTCGACCTTCAAGCAATTTTTTGAACAGACAATTCGTGAAGCAATCGAGTCCTACAAACAGACAAGTATTTGTAAGTGAATTTCAATATGGTATGATGTGATATGATTTGTCTTACAGATTCTCAACCGTTAGTGAATGACTTTAGGACAAAACTCGTGAATGGCACACAGCCAAAGTGTTTGCTAGCTTTTAATCTGAACTGTGACAACGCAACGGAGGACGATCAGCAGACTGTTAACGTTGCGATAGAACGCCAGCAATTATCAGAGATAATTGCAGGAATGTCAAAAATAAGGCGACAATTATTTAACGCAGCGGAAAATAGGTGAAAGTTTGACTTTAAAATCGGTACTTTTATCTCAGCCAAAGATACAATGTTTAATGTTATTAATTAAAATTGTCGAATAACTAAGTTTTACCACTAAATTTGGATACATTGTGTCTAAACGCGACTGACTCAGAACAACAACGCTTTGATTTCATCGTACAGAACAAGAACAAAAGCGCCACCAGTTCCTCGCAAAACATTCGAGAAGGCTCCTTTGAAGAAAGCTTTGCCTCCCTCTTGTTTATAAATGGTGCCCCAACAATGAATTGTGTTTTTATACATTCGTTCATTAGCAGCACGACCACTCTGCATCATCATTCGCCGACGAACAGTGTCGAAGGGGTACGATATTACACCGGAAATGGTCGTCACTGTCTGGGCTATGAGCCACGAGATTACAATCGGTGTTTTCTTTGGATCGGGTAACATTCCTTTTGCAGTGTCGAAAAATCCAAAATATGCCGCTCGATAAATGATAATTCCCTGCACAGACACGAAAAATCCTCTGTACAGACCCATTAAACCATCAGATTTGAAAATCTTGGTGATACAGTTTCCTAAACCAGTGAATTCACGCTGGCCACCTTTGCCACCCTTTCCAATGTCGGCAGCAAGACGTGTTCGAGCGAAATCCAATGGATACACGAAGCATAGTGAGGTGGCACCGGCTGCTCCACCCGAGGCCAAATTACCAGCAAAATATCTCCAGAACTGTTTCTTCTTATCGACTCCTCCCAAGAATACTTGCTTGTACTTGTCTTTGAACGCAAAATTCAATGCTTGTGTCGGAAAATACCGAATGACGTTGGCAAGATTTCCTCTCCAAAAACTCAAGAAGCCTTGTTCCCTCGGAATTCGAACAAAGCAGTCGATCATTCCTAGAATGATAAGTTAAATGCTTAAACGACTTCATTATACTCAACACGTGGTTCGCATCAAAATGGCGATACACTTTTAACCTTGTTTGAATGACCTTTGTTTGATCTTTGAACAGTTAAGATCAATACCAAGTCTATAGGTTTATGAAGATACTTTAACTCACCTTTATACTGTTGATCCTTTGCGATTTGTTTAGAAGCATGTTGTACCTGTAACAATAATTTTACTCTTTCTATGGGTGCCACGGAAGTCTTCGATACTGCGGCAGCGATTCCACCAGCAATAAAATCTTGCATAAAACCCTGGGCGTCAAACGGCATTTTTCTTAGCGTTAATTCTAATGAGACAACGAAATCGGGTGAGCGTTTATCGCAAACGAAGCCGACAGTGAAAGGATGTCGAGTCTTTGACGAGTCCTCTTGGAGTGAAAGGTGACGTCGAAACACCGAAAGCTATTGCAGCGCCAATCGATTACCGCTGCGCCGTCATTGTAACAACGTCATTACGCTGACGTTAAACTCACAGACTTGTTCAAAGTCAACGATGAGATTGTGACATGATTTAAATCATTAAGGGTTCTCATATTTCAACAGATATGGGAATCGCTCATACCTCACTCCGCATATATACTTTCTTTGTTTCAACCTTTGAAACTTGAAAATACGTACAAGTGAATGTCAACAGTTTCCCTTTCGAGACTGCGTTTAAATAGCTCAACTAGGTGCCCTACTTTTCACATTGGCAGCATTATTTCTCTCACAATGTCAGTGTTTCATTGACATTTCAACAGCATATTTCTGTTTGTGTTGTATTTTTTTTTCATATTTAAAGCAGTTTCCGGGCAATATAAGCCGATGGAAACTTTAATTTTAAACAAACTTTGTAAGACTTCGTTAAACTTCACTTGTAGCTTTCGAGTACAGTGAAACCTCTCGATGGAGGACATTATAATGTTTCATCTGACACTGTCCTAATTTGAGAGGTGTACTCAATAGAGAGTGACCCACCAAACAGGCCTAAAATTGTCTGCAATTGAAACAACCTCTGCTTTCGTTTTCCATCGATAATTCTCACAAATAACGATTTTGTTTAACTGTGTGCATTTCTTATTCAACGAACTACAGTTTAAAAGTTCTCATTATTCTTTGACTAAGTGACGAGTGTCAGTTGAAGATAGAAGTACATTCGTAAGAACGTTCATTCATATTCCGTTCGACTAGCGACGTTGAACAAGTGTAGTCATATTTATTCACGTTTCCGCCTAATTGCTTTTAATTAAATTAATTTTAAATTATGAGTTAAACAAATTTTAATTTGAACAACAATCAACAGTTAACGTTTTCGTATCCTGAACGTGCCTGGTTAAGGAGAAGCGTTGTCATTCTTGGTTCCGATGTATTTCACGCTTTACACACAGAGGAATTATAGTTCCAAAAAAATTTTCATTTTTATTTCAACTTACTTTATTTCGATTACATAAGCAGTAACAAGCAGAAAAGAGTTTTTGCGCAATATATTTACTGCACTGGAGAACTAACGGAGCTACGATCCGAATGATGTGGCAATACAGGGTGACCACTTCCTAACACTCGACAGTAAAATGTATAACTAAAAATCAATCAAGCCAATATAAGTGCTCATGATTAAGTCCATATTCGTGGTTCCTCACTGTATTTAAACGAATCGCTGGTAATTAGTCCCAGTTGGCTAATTTGAGTTCTGTTTTGAGATGCTTTTGAATTGAAAGGGCAATTATGGTTTCGCAATTCCAGGTATCGTGGATTGTGATGTACTCTTATTTTTATTTCGGAATGGACGTCCCTCGGTCGGTAGACACAGAGAAGTATCAACATTTCGTGGGGCGCTGGAAAGAAG
>NCKV01000713.1:0-14408 GCA_003675905.2 Leptotrombidium deliense
AGCAGTGAACTGTTTGTTTGCGGTGTGAATATTCACTGTAATCAGCAATGTCCAACGAACAAGGAGATACTGAGATGTGTATTCCTCGGACATTCAGTACGAGTGCTCTCAGAATTAAAGGCAAATACTCATTTTGGGAACGATTTCACTCTTCGCCAAGCTTCAATCGTTCTTCGAACGCTCTGTCAGCGACGGGGTAAGAATGACTCAATATTCTCCTCGTTCACGTAATTACAATCACTTTTATTCTTCGTTTTCTGCGTTTTTGTTTACTTTACAACATAAACTCTTTCATTAATTAAAGCTTAATTTACAACACATACGTATCGAGGGAAAATGACGCGAATTTTCTTTTCTGAATTGTTTTGTTGCTTGTGTGCAATTACTGTTGCTATACAAGAGAATTGTTGTCAATCAATGTTTATGCAATGCAGCTGTTTGGACACTGTTTGTGTAGTAGTAGCATTTATTTGAGAGTTGTGAAGAATAGTCACAGTGAGCAGTCAGTTCAAATGAATGCTGCATTTGCTATCGGCAGTGACACGAATCATCGAGACACTAGAAGCGTTGAAGTTGCATTTTCGACAAAAGCTCACAAGCACAAGTGACGTCAATTGTAGTGTAATTTTTGTGTACTGCGATTTTTGGTTCTGCACTTTTTTGTGTTGCGATTGCATGCACTCTCAACTCTCGCAGCCAGTGTTCTTCGTTCTCTGAGGTCGTCTTTAGCTGCTGAATCGTCGCATTGCGAATGCAATTTTCTCTGATTTGTGATCTGTAACTGTTCTCGTTTCTCAGTGCTTGTTCAACTTCGTTTCGAATGTCGTCTAACTGTCGAGTGTCGTTATTCTGCAATATTTTCACCGCAAACCATCATTCGTTACAATTTGCAATACAAGAATATTCACAGTAACACGACGTCCTCTGTCTTCATTTACTTTGTTAGTTAACTGTGACAGTTTGTCAAATGTTAAAATGGATTTCTTCATTTGCATTTCGCGTTTAAATATACTTCTATTAAGCATTACGGTGAAACTTAGTATGAAAGTTACTCAGTATTTATTTGCGTAATAATTTACAGTTGTTTTCAATGTTTACTTGAAGTAATGAGGCGACGGCGACAGCCAGCACATTTAGTCACTTGTAACAAATGAATGAATGTTTGAAATTCGATAAAATATATATAATTTGCATCTCAAAATACACAGTGTTTGGTTGCAAAATAGTTGAAACGCTTATGCAATTTTATCCTCCGGGTTTGCAGTTGCAGCGAACCGACGAAAGCATGTTTACATTTAATCTTGATTCTTTCGCTTATCAAAAAAATTGAAACCAAAATTTAAATCGAAAAACTTTTGAATTTGGGACAAAATAAGAAGCGAATATAGTTTGTTTTCATTCTTGTTTACTTATATCATTATTGCTGCCAATATGAATATAAGATGAATGCGAATGTTGTGCTTAAAAAAGCTGAATAGATTTGCGAAATGTTCAGCGACTGTCAAACGTTTTGCCAACGATTACTATGCACTTGTAAACGAATCGATGTTTCAAATTCAACAATTTTTATTCACATTTTAACATTACTTCGCTTTTCTGCAACTCATTCAATCAAAGCGCATTACATTTCAATGAAGAACATTTGATTGCAATCCGAATTTAATGGACTCAATTTCAGCAAATTATGCTTCCATTTTCACGCTTTTTTCATTTTCACAATTGCGGAGGCGAACTGTTCGAAATGTTTTCCTACGTCAATTATTTTATTTGTGATTTCAAACATTGACGAACATAAATGAAAACAGAGAATATCGATTAGTCTTTTACACTTTAACTTTCGCCTTTCAAATTTGTTGAATTTCACTGAATCATCAGTGCTTGATTATTTCAATGTAGATTAATGCATACTAATAAGTTTTGAGAGAAAAAAGTATTCGAAATTTGGTCAATATTTTTACATATAAAGAAAATTGAATACATTCATTATTTCACAAGTCTCTGTGGAAGTATTAAAAAAAGTAGCTTCGAGTGTCTCAGAGTCTTAAGAAGGCACAAATTGTTAGCATACTAATTTGATCACATTTGAGCTCATATTTGACGCAACAGTAACAAAGCATGAACAATTTGTGTTTTTCGTGAACCGAATTCGTGTTGTTAACGTCTTTCGTGAATTGAGTCAATATGAATGGCAACTTAATACGATTTTCTTCATTTCACTCAAGTTTCGTTTCTTTCGTTCATCGATTGCGAAATTGAAGCAAATTTCTCGACTGCAGAGGCAGCGACTTGTGAAACGAAAGCAATGTTTTTTGTAGCTATTCAATCAACATCGAAAACATGCCTTTTAAATTCAGCATGCGATTGCAAGTGTCAGCCGTTGCGACAAAGAAGCTGCGATGTAAATTGAGACCGCTGAGCTATGAAAAATAAAACATTATCGCACACATACATAATTCGCTACTCGTGACATTGTTCATGCAAACTGTTTCCGAAATACGCGAATTGTGTCGCACACAATTATTATTATTATAACTACACTTATTTATTTGTTTGTTTGTTGTTCGTTGTTATCGTGAATTTGCATTCGAAGCGCATTCGGTTTTGTTTACAAAACGAGCGAAATCGTCGCATTCAGGTTCGTTCACCCATTCCGTTAACGACTGCTAAAAAGCCGTGAAAATCACACAATCGACTGTTGAACGGTCGAATAAAGTTGACTTTCTGCAATTCAATTTATTCAATTACAAAACGAAATTCGAGAAATGTGTTTTCACTATATCCATAATACCTACTTTGAGCTAAGCAATTCAAACACAGCTATTTGTTTCGTTTGTCTTTCAAGTATCTTATTTAAATTTTCTGTGAAATAACATCAAACCGTTCGTTAATAATAAAAATAGAATTTTAATGATGCCAGCCTTTTGCAACGTTTCACCGACTCTGGAAATTCGTTCGATCGATAGCCGTTCATTTTTAGCCAAGTTATGTACTTACCTTTACACATGCAATCTGCCTTCATTGCTCACTGCGAATCGCATTTGTACCATTCACAAATTATGCGAAACGTTATTAATCATCTAAGTAATCTATCTTTCATTCAACTCATCGAAAGACGAATAAAAGTCACTGATTTGGCTTCAATCTTGCACTCATCTTTTTGCCGAATTTCTCACTTATTATTGATTTGTTGACTTTCGTTTACTTCACTGCTTTTTTAATATTATATTTTCACTCAAATCTTTTTCAACCAAAAGTGCTTTTTGAATAATTGAAATGAACCTTTCAATGCAAAAATTCCATTTTTTTTAAGTTCGGATGAATAAACATTGTTGTTTTTCACATTCCGTATTAGTCGTGTTTGCGTATTGTTCTTCACATTTAGAGACTCGAAGATAAATTGTCACAAAAGCGTATGTAACAATCGTATTAAAAGAGTTTGCTTTTATTATAAGTGTTCAGAAATGTCAAATGATTATTTTGCGCCGAAACGGATCGATCCTAAAATTTATAACTTTTTTAACGTCCATTTATCACGTGAATTCGGGATTCAGTGAATGATGTTCTCGGTTCACAATCGAACTGAATCATCACTTTTATTGTTGCTTATCGATACACACGTAATATTTCATTTTATTTTATTAATAATGGTTATTGATTGTGATTGTGATCCGATAAAAGAACATTCTTGTGAAATGATTCTTAAAATTGTTGCAATTGGAACATGATAAACAATGAATTGAATTGAATGGATCAAAGTCGTTATTTCTTGTTTGTTCTGTTATTCGTTAAACTAATGAAAAACAGTATCGATTTCTGTGCAAAGCAATTGAAGCGAGGAATTTGTTTTCGAGTGAAATATTCCATTTCATCAGAAATCGCTGTGTTAACTCATATGTCTTCATTGATCAGTGAGTGCTTCAATCGTGCACGACAAAAGACAATAAACCGAAAACCAATAAACACAATAATTTTAAGAGGCAAAAGGCGAAAGAAGAGCAAGAGCAGCGAGTAAGTATCCGCAGCCAATTTTTGCTGCATAAGCAGTCACTTGATAAAAGCAGTCTCTGTGAATATATTCTTAGTGCGCATTAAGAAGTCATTTGAATATTCACTGCTTTGCTTTCACTAAACTAAATGCAAATCTTTATTACATAATTGTACGAATAATGAATACAATAATATGAATGTGTAACATTATTGGCATGTTACAAACATTTCGTTTCAATGTGAATTTCAAGACAAATTGCATTAAATGTGTGACATTAATTGAAAACGCATATTTCTCTCAATTTAGCTGATCTTCATTCGCAATATTTGTGACCTTATTTCGAAAATTCATATTTTTTGGCTGCATTTAAACTCATATCAAATAACGTTAAAATCATATTTTACTTAAATTAGTGTTTGTTGTCAAAATGTTTCCAACTATTTCTCAGTTTCACAGTTATTAGTGTCATTTTTAAAAGACATTTTCTTCTTCGTATTTTCTCATATTTGAAGGAGATTTCGAGAATCTCGTGAAAATATCAGCGTTTTAGTTGTTTGAACACGAAAGCACGAGTGTAAGGCGTGCACCGTATTTCTAGCATGTCTTATGTAACAACCAATTCATTGCGATGTGAAGTGAAGCTTTAACGGTGTTAATTATTTCACTTTCGATATTCAATTTTCAAAAATCGAATTTCAAAAGTAGAATTTTTGAGAAATTTTCACTTGCTTTTCGATATAAAATAAAATTTAACATGTTGCACATTTTAATTGAATTGTATTAGACAATATACAACTGAGATTATTTTATTCGTTTCGCAAGAGGCTTTGACATTTAAATGTGAGCTGTGTTAATATCAAGGAAATTATAGTGTTTAAAATGTTCGTGATTAATTAACGAAAGAAGATTGCTGCAGGTATTCACTACAGTCGTGACAATAGTAACAATTGAGATTTAATCCTCATCTCTCTCAATTCACACTGTTTTGGTTTCCATAGTAACAACTCATATTCTGGTCACAACTGTATGTTCATTGAATGTGAAATGTGATTAAATGAAAAGAGAAGATACTCTCAACGAATCGTTTGTGTGGTGAACTGTTTCCCGAATCGATCACATATCACTCTTTGTTTTGCCGCACATTTTTATTCTTCACTTTTTATCTTTTCAAAAGCCAAGCATTTCTTTCATCCTAGTTGCTGTATTTGTGAAAGTTTACATTTTTTACTTATTTGTGATGTCGATAAGTGCTTCGAATTCCGAGAAATCAATTATGGACGAATTTCGCTTCAATGTTTCACGAAAAAGCTTTGCAATAAAAAACAAATAACAATTTTGCATTCGTTGTGATTTGAAGTTTTTGCTTGCAATCTGATTCCTTTTCAACTGATTCATTTCACAAGTTCATCATTTCTCAGATTCCATTATTCGATTAAAATTGAGTGCAATTGATGTTATACTTGATATTTGTTTAATAAACGTTTGATTTGTTCTGCAAAACAAATCATTTACGAATTGATGTGCAATGAATTCGTTTTGTAACGATCGAAATCACTTTCAGGCAATTTCTTTTCTCTTAATATAAGCAACAAATGTAATCCGGCATTCGAATAAATTCAGATAAATTTGTCTTGAACGTAATGAAACAAAAGAACATTGTCATGTAATTTATCTTGCAAGCGTTGTGCGTTGACTGTTCATTCACTGAACGAGTATTAGGTAACCTCGCAGTGAGCGACAATTGATGACTACTTCCTTGTCTTTGCTTGTCTGTTTGCAAATTGATTTTGTAAATATTTGCTGGAAAAGCAGCGAGAAAATAAGTCGCATGTTGAATGATAAATATTGTTCAACTTTATTATAATGCAACATTCATAAACATTCATAAACATTATTTAAGCATAAAAAACATTAATGTTGCCTTCATTACAAATTTTTTCGGTCATATATTCGAAGCATTGTAAAAGCATTAAATGAAATTATTATGTTGATGTTTACTGAAAGTAAACTAAATGTTTTTTTAATGTAAAGTGAAGGCTCGAAAATGCATTGTTTTAGCATGAACATAATTTACGCAAATAATTTACTTTTTCAAATTCATCGCTTGAAAACGTTAAAAAGAAAACAAATAACATTTTGTTAAGCATTTGTTGTGAGTTTGACATAAAAACTTTTGAACATTATTGATTGAATTTTTTGCGATTCAACACTATAAGTCATTGAGCATTGACGTTACACAGCAAATTGTGGTGTGATATGTGAAGTGAGCACATCTATTGATCAATTACATTGAAATGAAATGAAATGAAATGTGTAACACTTCTATTTACAAAGAAGTATGAAATCCGCACGAATTTTTTTTTGTTTTTGCATCACTGCAGCAATTTCTTTTCGAATACCTTTGAATTACTGTAACGTAAACACAACTTGCGTTGACCACAAAGCATTCCAACATTTAATTAATTTCAGTGCGTTTTTCTTCGTCGCTAAGAAAAACAAAGAAAAAAATACTCGAATAACTTTTTTTGCAAGTGATGTTTCACTGCATTTCAGATGTGTTGGAACGTGGAATTTGCAGTCCCAATTTGTTCTTAATGCAACACAACTTATTTAACAAGTCTGCTCTTTTATCAAACTCCACCCAAGTCCGTCTTGAGTGCATATTGTGTCATATTTCTTGACCTTCAGCCGAAATAACGTAGTTATAAATAGTCTAATTTCAATTGAGTTTATGACCCAAGGCATACAGTTTATAAGTTTATTCCATCTCAACTTCTTATTCATTCCATCTGTGGTGTTGACGTTTTGAAAATATCAACTTCACTGTGAATTTCAAAATTTTATCGATTCTCTTCACACGCATTACAGTGCATTACCACATACACATTATACCTTACATTATAAGTTATAATTCGTATTTTGAGCGAAAATTATAATTCGATTATTTACAAATGATGTAGCAATGTCCATGAACCGTAATAATTCAGCTTGTATAAGTAAATTATTTGTTTTCGGAAATGAACAGCATTTTCGATTTAAAAACGGTTCACGCTTTTAATTAAAAAGAACGTCACTGATAATTATTTTCTAAAATTAATTAGACGCTTTATATTAATAAACAACTTTTTCAAGCCTCTATTAAAAGAGCAGTTATTGTGTGTATTGTATATGTTCGACACACTTGAATGTCAAAACATAGAACTTTATCCAAATTTTTATCGCAATTTGTGAAAAGTGTGTCTAGCTGCAAACTCGTAACAATTGTCGCACACTTAATCGCATTTACTTCATGCATTCGACATTTGTTTCTCTAACACACGAATTTATATGTAAATCATTGACAAACATGTGTTCAACAATTCACCTATTTCAATGCAAACTACAATCAATACACACTCAATTGAACGAATTTCGTGAATTGCGTGTTCAACTTTTTTTGAAATTTAATTTACATTCACTTTCTTGTGATATTTGAAATGGAAAATACGAAATATTGAAATAAGAATCTATTCTTGAAAGTTTGTGACGTGAACTGCCGTGTTTTTGTTTTCGAAAGTGCGCTTCGAAAACAGTGAATTATCGATTCTTTCATTGTGAACGTAACTCATACTCACAATAATTCGCCTTATTTTTGCACTTTAAAATTAATGTTCACTTTGAGTTGATGGAAACATCAGAATAGAATTACAATTTATATTCAATTTTAACATTTAATAAATTTCACAACTTCTTACAAAGTGATTGCAGCTGAATGATTTTTCACCTGAAATAAACATACAACTTTGCACTTCAAATTGCGTAGATTTTCATTATTTTTTAACATTTGAGTCAGTGTTAAAATATACGGAATTAGGTGTCCAAAGCTGTATTTCGAGTAAAGGTCAAAAGCAAACATTCTGCCTGAATCTGTATTTCGAATCGAATTGTTGAATATGTGATTTAACTCTTTTCACCGAAAATGTGCTTTTTTCAGAAACGATAAATATTAAGCAGACATGCTGTGTAAGTTCCGTAATCTGAAGAATTTTTACAATATTGAATATTCTATTATCATAAAAGCAGTCGCAATTCGGCTTATAAATTGTGTAGCAGAATCAATGTCCGCATTTTATTTAATTCTCTTGTGTATTAATTAGGATTTCAGTTGTTTTGCATCATTTCAGAAATTGTCGTTTTCAGTAAACATTTCACGAATCGAAACACAAATGAAAACAAATTACGAAGTTTCGGAAAATAGAGATAAAGAAGATTAGCGAGGTTAAAGAAGTAAAGAATTATGTTTCGCATTATTTGCCTCCGCGTTTTTGTAGTTAGTTTTAAATTTTAGACTTCATTTCTAAAGAAAACAATGAATGTTACAGTTTAGCGAAAAGTGCCAAAATTAAAAAGCAACTTTTGCGTCGTAATTAACATTCGCGAATCGCGAGCAACGCAAGTTTACGATAAAATTTGCCTGCAAAAGTATACAAAAGGTTATATGTACAAAATATTCCTCTAATTTGTATTCTTTGTGTGACATAAATTGTTATTTCAAGATTACTCTTTAATTATTCTAAGCTTTAATTCTTTCGAAGGAGTATCAAAAAGAAAGATAATTATTTTGCAAACTTTTATTTTTATTCGACGAAACTGTATTCGGGCTTTTGTTTCATGCTTGAAAAGGAGCAAATAGCAGATGAAAGTATAGTGATCGTTGAAGTAAGAGAACAGAGGTTTTAAGATTCGCAAAAGTGAAAGAATAAAGTTTTTTAGATTTACAGTAGTGTTTAGTTTAAACAGCTTGAGTTAAATGAGAATCAGCGGTGCGTGTCTGTTGCGTTCGTTCCTTAACAGCAGTTTATATTCATTTCTCGTGTTTTCATCGATCGTTTGCATTTCAGACACGGAGAAGAAGTAATCGTCACTCCTTTTGCGCAAATTTTGGCCAGCTTACGCAATGTGAGACATAATTACATAAGCCTGACGAGTGTTCCTGTTGCGTTGAATCGGTGGGTATTTCCATTGTACTGTCACAGATGATTCAATGGATCGATTCTTAGGCCGAACTGTCGACGATCTTCAGCTGCGAGCAGCAATCCTCCCACAAACTCTCAACAGAATAAAACTCCAGAGGACAGTAACATTACAATAAATATGAAATTAGCCGTCGAAACGTTGGAAGAATTAGACTGGTGTTTAGATCAGCTTGAAACCATTCAAGCTCATCGGTCCGTCGGTGATATGGCTACCAGCAAATTTAAACGAATGTTGAACAAGGAATTAAGTCACTTTTCCGAATCAAAATCTGGAAGTCAAATATCCGAATACATCTTCCGCACATTTTTAGGTAACTTTACTCTTTAATTGTTGTTAATATATAATTGTGTTTCCTGTTTTCTAGACAAACAGGAAGAACTCGATTTGCCTTTCGTTAGATTGGAAGATGGTTTAGCGATTCAACAACAGCAGCCACAAATCACACAGTCAGAACAGCAACCTTCAGTCTCTGTGCCCGCGAAACCAGTACCAACTTCTAATTATAAACCAAAAGCTGGATTTTCGATGTCACATATATCCGGTGTGAGGAAGCAATTGTGTCACACGAACAGTCTTTCCACTCTTCCAAAGTTTGGAGTCGAAGCGACTGACGAAGAGACACTTGGAAAATTGTTAGAAGACGTCAGTAAATGGGGACTCGATTTATTTAGGGTAAGTGAGTGCTGTAACAATCACGCACTCACAGCAGTAATGTACAGAATATTTAGGGTAAGTCAATTTAATAAATAATGAATCCTTTTGACACATTTTGTCTGAATAGGAAAGAGATTTGTTAAAATGTTTTAAGATTCCTTCGAAAACATTTGTGAATTGTATGTTAACTCTGGAGGAACACTATCACCCAGTTCCGTACCACAACAGTATACACGCAGCCGACGTGGCTCAGTCCGTACACGTGTTGTTGCTTTCGCCCGCTTTAGATGTGAGTTTTTTCATTTATTGGTTGTCAAAAGTTATTAATGGTGGATATATTTTTAGTCTGTGTTCACTGATTTAGAAATTCTCGCCGCGATATTCGCAGCGGCAATTCATGACATCGATCACCCTGGAGTCACCAATCAATATTTGATTAATAGCAGTTCTGAATTAGCAATTATGTATAACGACGAGTCTGTATTGGAAAGCCATTCATTAGCAGTTGCATTTAAAGTTTTGCAGGACGAAAATAACGATATTTTTGTAAATGTATCGAAGAAGCAAAGGCAAACGTTGAGAAAGATGACAATCGATATGGTTTTAGCGACTGACATGTCGAAACATATGAGTTTATTGGCCGATCTTAAAACTATGGTAGAAACGAAGAAAGTAGCTGGATCAGGGTTCCTGTTGCTTGATAATTACACTGAAAGAATACAAGTGCTACAAAATATGATTCATTGCGCTGATTTGAGCAATCCTACAAAACCGATAGAAATTTACAAGCAATGGGTCGATAGAATAATGGAAGAATCTTTCCAACAAGGAGATAAGGAGCGACAACAAGGTTTGGAAATTAGTCCGATGTGTGATCGACTGAATGCAACTGTCGAAAAATATCAGGTACTTATAACGTAAACATGCGTATTGAAAGTAACGAATGTTTGCGAAGGTTGGATTTATCGATTACATTGTACATCCGTTGTGGGAGACATGGGCTGATCTCGTGCATCCGGATGCTCAGGAAATATTAGACACTTTGGAAGAGAATCGTGACTGGTATCACTCGCTAATTCCCGCGAGTCCTCCTCCCATTGTCACTGAACCACAAAGTGCTGAAAGCGAAGAGAGTGGTTCTGGTAAGCACTTGGCAGCCGCTGCCGAACGAATAAAGTTTCAAATCACTTTGGAAGAACCTGAAGAAGAGGAGGAAGAAACTGTAATGGAAGACGCTTCTAGTGAAATAATAGAAGAAGAAAGTTAATAATTATGTACAACTGTAAATACGGTTTACTTGTGATTAGTGTAAAGCGAAATCGTTGGTGTCCGAAGTGTAGAGGTTTCGTTCGTTATAATGGCGCCTCACTTTGTTACTAGTCATTTCAAAGCGCTTTCTATGGAATTATAGTAATGTTTGGAACAATTATTTTTCCAACTTCTTGTCGCTGTCCACAATCAACTTCAGAAAGCGGCGATTGTTTGGCTTCAAATCGCAGAACATTTTCTTAGTTGTCATTTTGATGGAAAACATATCAAAATTGAAACTTACAAAATCAAATCCAAAGGTGTTTTAAAGTGCCAACTTTGTTTTCACATTTTCAAACGCAGCTTTAATTGCAGCTTTTTGACCCAATGAAATCCACAGTTTATTCGTTACGTTCATGATTTGTAAATAATCGCAGTTTGTTTGAAGTGTTTGTAAACTTTGATCGAATACGAGGGAAAGGACCGAAGAAGGGAAACGACCGCGTCTTAAGGAAAAGTTGTTTCTTCCTTTTTAAACACTATTTTCGAATGTACACAAAGTGGGGAGAAAAACCTGAAGACATTTGTATTATAATCGCTAGTTACAGAAATATTGTTGATTAATGAGAAAATAACTTAATTTATAAGAATGCAAATAAAATCGTCTTTCGAAACTGAAACGTGTTGTTTGATCTTTATTTCCGCGATCTGCGAATAATATTTTCACAGACACGTTCACTACTCTTAAGTATTAGTAGATGTTCATTAAGCAGTTTGCCACTTTATAATCAGTCATTTTAAATAAATTTGGAAATAAATTTTAAATAGAGTCTGATGATCTAGGTATCGCAAAAACTTTGTTGTACAAATTTTTGGATGTTTATATTATTGTTAATTCTAATTCTAACATTGAAATTTGAATATAACCAGAATTAATAAATCAGTCCATTTCCAGAAGTAATTAAATTTTTAATCACTGAACAATTTTCAGCCTAAATTCATTATATTTTGATGTACCCATTGAATCTGCCTCCGTGCAAAGTACATTATTCTGAGGATAAGCACAATAATGTTTGCAAAAATTGTAGAGATGTGCATTAAAAGATTATGTATAATTTGCGTTTTCGTGATTACGTGATGTAATTAACATCAGTGTTTGCAAAATATTTGTTGAGTCAATGAGTTAGTAAAGTTTTTGCATGTTTGCACACGTTAAAATTAGAAGAATTAATTATTTACTGAGATCTCCTCAGTAACAAGATCATAGCACCGAATAAAAGTAAACACCAAATTACAGTCGCGTGATGAATAACACTTCTTATTAGGATTTATCTCTAATTAGAAATGCATTGAGATGATCATATCAACAGTGTTATTCTTCACGCGACTATACATACATATTGACATTATTAAATAATGAAATAAAATCATATTGAAAATAGTTATTTTTCATTTGAATACAAGTCATTCACGGATTCCAATAAACTTATGTGCTTCACACAATAACAAATTCTACGAAAAAAAATTCAATTGGATATTTGAATAACTTATGAATTTCGCTTCACTTGTAAATGATCCTGTTTACAGAAATTATTTGACTCGAAATCACATACACACTACAGTCGACCCTGCATAAAGTCACACTCCGTAAAGTCACTACTTCTACTAAGTCACATGAATTTTGTGAAACCTTTTTTAACTTTACACCTTTTTCAATACCTCTGTAGTCATAATATTCACAAAGTCACATTTTTACGGTTCAAATTGCGTGATTTTATACAAGGTTGACTGGTTGACTGTATTTTCAAAGAAATGTGACCATTTATTCTCGTAGAAGAAGATTCTCAGAAGATTAAAAGAGAAAAGCTATTTTGAAACTCATTTAGTCATCGTTTAATGACGAATATATTCACTACAGCGAACGATGATATTGTTCACGTTCACACTAAATTTGTCTCTCTGACACATCAGTACAATATTATGAGTAATTCGATATTTTTAACAAAAGCGGCAGTCTTGTTGAGACACAATTAGTTATCCCAGATGTGTTTCCAAAGCTGATTCACTGGAATATAATCATTTCACAAAAAAAGAAAGTATTGATTTGAAACGAAAACGGAAAAAAGATTAGTTTTTTATTATCGAGAATATCGATTTCGAAGACTCAAAACTAAAACCTCAACAATGTAGTATGTTTACATAAGTTTGTATGTTTACTTTTGCTAGCAAATACAATTATTAAAATTCTGAATTGATATACAGATACGCAGTTATTCACATTTGATTTTTCGAAAATGAATTTCTGAATCCAGCGAACTCTGCTGCCCGAATTTTTTAATTGCTGTGTCTGACTCCGGCGCACTATCTGTATTATTCAGACGCCATGGATTAGGATTAAATTAATTAAAATTTATTGTTAAAAATTGCTTTACATTTAATTTTATATTTTGTTTACCGTATTTACTAGAATTTAATATTGTCAGTGTAATTCACTTTACAGCGAATAAGGTAATATTTACCTGTGAAGGTGGTTTTTCAATTTCTCGAAAAACTCAGTATTCACTCATGATCTTTTTCGCAGTAACTTGGATCAACGGTGTTTTTAAAAACTATAATATATAATAATAAAGTTGTAAAATAATAATTTTATGCATTAAAATAAACACAGTAAAAAATACAGTAAGATAATACCGTACTGCCTCGAATTATACGACATGTCGTTAAAACCTAAATGGACCTATTTTTGAAAATATGTATTAATTATGTACATGTCGTACAATTCGAGACAGTACGGTAAATTAAAATTAATATTCAGCTACTTGCTGCTTCTTCCCTGGTGGACAAGAAGGTTTTTACTGTCCACTTTTTTGTGTTTGTTGTGCACCAGTAAACTCTTCTAGTCTGAGCCACCTACGGTCGATTGAGCTGCATTTGATATATCATATCTCCGCGTATTCGACAGTTTTAGTTTCTGTCGTGTGCAGTATTCAATTTC
Source organism: Leptotrombidium deliense (assembly GCA_003675905.2). Classification (NCBI taxonomy): domain Eukaryota; kingdom Metazoa; phylum Arthropoda; class Arachnida; order Trombidiformes; family Trombiculidae; genus Leptotrombidium; species Leptotrombidium deliense. Next base: position 13,902 of record NCKV01000713.1, read on the forward strand.
AATTAATTAAAATGTTCGAACTAGTCCCACACGTAAATTTTAAAAGAAAATATAAAAATGTCCATATTGTGTACGACAACATAGCGGTGTGCAAATAATTTCTAAATAGCGTTAACACCAATGTATAATAAGTAGGGTTATGGCTTTACAGTCGAAAAAAATCCCGAAAATCGGTCGAAAAAGTGGCATTTTTCAGTACAAATTTCGGTGATTATTTTCACAATTTTTTATTCCTAAATGCAAAGATCAATGCAGCACTTGGTAAACTACGAATATTCAACTTATTAAAAGGAATATCCGCTGAAATAAGTGCTTCATCAAATTAGTTGAAGTTATTCTTCACAGTTGTTTCACAATTGTAGAATAATTTTTAAAAGAAATTTCGATGAAAATTAACACGTTTGAATTTTACTGTGAACTCTCACGTTGAAAAACTGATGAATGGTGGGTATACACTCCGCGACAAAAGTTTAACAATTCTAGTTTTTCCTAGATTATTTTCAAACA
>NCKV01000714.1:0-14408 GCA_003675905.2 Leptotrombidium deliense
CTGTTACTTCTTCAAGTTGATGACAAAATGAATTTTTTTAAATGAATTATGTTATAAGATGACACAATAAACATGTCTGTATGTATTTTGTCTAAGAATATGCATATTGGACCAAGTTATTGAAATTTTAATTTTAACCGTGAATTTCAGTTATATTTTCCGAAATTCCGATGAAGTAAAGCTTTGGACTTCGACTTTGAAATCCTCTAAAAATTGAAAATGAGTAAAAAAGAGAACTTTTATTCAACGAATATTTCTGTTGTGTTTTGCCCTTCTAGCAAATTGCCGTACTACCTCGCTTTTTAAAAAATGTTGTTAAAAGTGAAATCGACCAGAATTACAAAAAAAGCAAAGTTGGTCTATAACAACATTTATTGTCAACCGAGGAAATTTTTTTATTCAAAATTTAATCAACAATTTCAGCATCATTATCATTATCTGATCACAATCTCATTTGGTATCAGCTATATTTTCTGTCCCACCAACAATATTCAATGTATGAACTTTCAGTTTCTGCGACATCTTCGACTTACGTGTCACTACAAGGTGACAACTTGTTAACACTCGTCACTTAATCGTGAATAAAATTGAATTATTTACACATGCATACAACTGCCTTAGCTTAATAAAACAAAACAAAATTGAAACAAAAAGCGAGGTAGTACGGTATGCAAAAATACTATTTAACACAGAAAGTTAGTTGGTGATCGCCATTTAAAACTCATGGTTTAGTAGTAGTTTTGTAATACACACCATGGTTTACAAAATCACAAGCTTTTGAATGTATTATATTTATTTTCTAAGCAATTCAATTCGAAACAGTTTTATTAACATTTTAATTACCTTCTAAACAAGTGTGCTACCAAATACTCGTATGAATACAAATGGTTTATTACAATGGATTGTAAGAAACACCTCGTTTACCACGACCTCTGCTACTGCTGCCTCTTGCCCGTTTTGCACCGCTACCATCACGTGTTCGTGTCACGCGTTTGCGAGTTTGATTGACGGCGTTTACCGAATCAACTGACTCTTCATCTGAATCAACTTGAATATCAATGTTTTCAGTTGCAACACTTACTTTTGTTAATAAATGTGCAACATTAATATTTGTGTCTTTCGTTTGATTTTCTTTGATTTCGAAACAAGCGTTTTTAACTGCATCTGTATTTTCGCAGTCAACGCTAAACGATTGCAATGCTTTTATTGTGTCGTTGTATCGCTTGTCCACGATCTGAGAGATTACGTCAGCTGAAGCATCTTTTTCCACCAAAAGTTTTACGCTTTGAGTTAGCAGATTCTCACACAAAATATTTAGCTGTCCTTTTCGGTTAACTTTTCCAAAGTAATCTTTGATGACATCTTCAATATTGTACCGAACAGTTTCATCAACATCCATTAATTCGTCTAATTTATCGTAATCAGTGTGAGTATTTGCTTTGCTACCACGACTTCTCTTTGATTTAAACAAAATAATTTCCTTCGGATTAGCAACTCTTTTCACAAATTGTTGACTGAATTGATAATGACTGAACGTCATAAGCTCGTCTGAATACTCAACTCTCAGCCTAATAAGAGGTTCTTTTGGTTCTCTTACATCACCAGAATGTTCTACAGCCGCTTTGTGCAAAATATCTTCAACTCTATCAACGCAATATTTAAACATTGAATCGGCATTTGCTTTTATATTCAATTGTAAGAATTCTTCTTCAATATTCAGTGACTCAAAATAGAGTTTTCTAGTTGTTTTCAAAGGAATCGGTCTCACTTTAAAAACATTTTCCACTCCATTGTGAAACACGCTCAACAAACCGACATGTTTAGGTTTGGCTTCTGCTGCACAAAACGATGTTACAACTGTGCTTCCAGGTTGATAAACGAAAAATCGTTGTTGTTCATTCCACTCAAGATTGACGATCGATTCGTGTTCATGTCCCCAAATGACTAAATCTGCTAAGCTTGTAAGGAATGACTCTGGTAAATATTTTGTGCCATGTTTCACTCGATTTTGATGCACGACAAATACATTAAACCAATCATTTTGGTTCTCCGGTGGCTGAAATGACACCTTCTTGTCAGCCATAAGTCTGTGCAGTCTTTCATCAGGTAAATATCCTAAGCCATACAAGGCTAACTTGTTGTTACCTTTCTTTAGGAGAATTGGTGACACAGTTATTTCATTGACATTAGATGATTTTCCAAAATAATTTACGAGACCTGATGCACTTATCGCGTCCAAGGCACACAAATGGTCTTTTCCAATAGGATCATCGTGATTTCCGTGAATTGAAAAGACTGGGATTGAAATGTTTATATTACTGTCCTCGTAATTAACAAATGGAAACAATTCAGTATGGCTAAAGTTCTCCTTTTGGTCGCTAACAACTGCGAATTCAACTGCTTTTTTTCCGGTGCAGTATTTACGCAACAGCTCCATACAACGAGTCATTGATTTAGAAGACGGTTTGTTTTCGTGGAACAAGTCTCCACCAAGAATTACAAAATCCACACAATTCTCAACAGCGATTTTTAAAACTTCTTCGAACGTATTGAATGTATCATCACCTGCATTGAATATTGAAAATTCAGTATTCAGTCGAATCTTCAGTATTTGATTACCTCTCAATGCATCCTTCTCCGCGAATCCCAAATGAATATCAGTAGCAATCAAAGCTCGAAACATATATTTTTCATTTTCTTTCGCCGACTCCATGTTTGCGCCACTAACAACAAATTTCCCGCTTTTCTCAGTGCTCGTCAAACAAAATTCATTGGTAATTGCCGTGGTAAAGTGGAAAGCTTTCCTTAAACTTTCCGAATTTAAATTCCAACACAATTTCCTCCGATTATTTTCTTGTTACACGCATTTTGTAAATTGGGAATAGGAATTATTGTGATATTTCAGCAAAAAAACCTCACCATATTCACAATGAATGAAGACTTAACTGCTGTTTTTCTTGCTTGTTCCAGCAGTCGTTTCTTTTCGTTACTTTCTTCCATAAAGAATGAATGGACACTTGATCAACAGAAATCACTGTGCGAGGCCACATGGAGTCATCAAATTACTCGATTATTCCCTAGAAATGTGCTAGTTTCTCAACAAAGTTTGAGACGATTCGTTGATATGATGGAAAATCGCCGTATTGAAGTTGATGATGAAATTTATGAAGCATTGACGCGATTAATGAAACAGAAATCTTCATCGACAGATTTTTGTACTTATTTTGTTAAAGGAAAAGCTGTTACAGTTGAAAGTCGTATGAGCATTGTTGAAAGCGGCACAACAGGGTTACACTGCTGGCCTGCAGCGAAACAGTTTGCTACATTTGCTTTGGAAAATAGCGCTACTTTCGAACATAGATCAGTTGTCGAGTTAGGTAGTGGTTCAGGGTTCACTGGAATAATCGTGACGCTCTTCTGCAATCCTCGAAAGTACGTGTTTACTGACCACAGCAAACCCGTTTTAGAATTAATTGAAAGAAACTTGCAAATTAATGAATGTAACAGCACCAGCTCTGTAACACTTTTGGACTGGAGTGCGCAAAGTTTACCCCCTGAAATTGAGGAAACTGAGCCTGAAGTTGTAGTGGCGTGTGATGTGGTTTTCGACGAGAGCGTAATTCCAGTCTTGTGTCGATTATTAGTCTCTTTAATTAATCGTTTTAAATGTAAAACTTTTGTTTTGTCCACAGTTAGACATGAAGCGACACTGGTTGCTTTTGAAGAAGCACTTACCGATCTTGAAATGAAATTCAAGAAGCAAGAGATCTGCGGTAGTAACGAACCACCTTTTTTCATTGATTCCAACCACAAATTTATATTACACGAAATTATTGAATAAAACAGACTCTTTTTAGTTAAACATTTAATACATGTTTTTACAGTATTAGAGTGCAGAACATTTGATACAAATACAGACCATTGTGATCATCAGTGTACATGAGACCCGCAGTCGATTACAATAGCTCACTCGAAGCCAGGTTCGATATTATTGCTTCTGGATTCGTTATCTTCACCTTCTCAATGATAGCTTAATATTGACTAGACTTTAGGTATGTTTCGTAACGAGTATAAAGTAAGTTTAATAATGCTCAGGTTGATCAGGAACGTCGAAAGACGACATGTAATTGCACTGCAAAGCATCGTCAGCTTAGGTGACGCTTCAGGTGACACAATACGGAATGAGATCTGGGAGTCCCCCAGTCGACGAGCGGAGCGATGTTCGTTTAGCTTTGTACGCTTTGTACTCTCACTCAATAAGCTTCATTATGACTTTGCTTATATTCACTTTTTTTGCGAATAATCATTTTCGTAATTAATCATTAAAATCAAGGAATGTTTTTATGAGAATATAATTTAGTGGACAATTGGCCAAATGTATGCATAAGCGATAAGGACTACGATTGGAACACTTCAGTAAACTTGTAGCAATAGACATCACACTATTCCTTCATTGTGTTGAAGGCACAAATGCCAATGAGATAAAGTGACAACAGAGTAACGATTGGCAGACGCATTTAACGTGTCATATCGAATGGCAGGAGGAGCTGATCAACAGAATGGACACACATACGTATTCTAGATATAAGGCATTAAAACGATTATATGTCACTAACGTACTGCGGGTTGGCAAAGTGATCACTGGGCAGCAACCCACGAAAGCTTCTGACACCGATACACCGACAGCTACTTATGTACATTGTGTTAAATGAGGTTCGCAACTATTGTAAAGCACGAGGAAGTATCACATCATTTTCTCAAAATATATTCTGTCACAGGGAACGGCGAAGAGACCGGGCCGTGTTGAGCAGGGGAACTGGGCACGACCCCCACCCTAATGCACCCTCAGGCCAGTCGCCCAGCGAAGCCCGCACCAGCCGTTTTCGAGACGGCACCCACTGTATTCACTCGTTGCGAGTGTGGTGCGAAATGCAAGCAGTGAGTGGCAGCTCTTGTGACTACACAGTCGGAAGATTGCAACTTCAGGCCCGTTATCGCATTGATCGCAGACAACGTTAGGCAGCTGGTCTCGTCGTAAGAACTGTCACGAAACGTAAGTAAGCGCAACTTACATCAGAGCACCAGAGAAAACTAGTGATATGGAAAGCATTAAGTCTCTCATTGTACACAACTCACTCCTTCCTCCTCATTTAAGGCAAGAGGAAGTGGCACTTAAGTCCAATACTGACAACGAGTCGCGCAAAGCGGTCTCCATGTTTGGTATTGTACGCAAGAATGTTTCACAAATTTGGTTGATTCGACTATAAAGAGATAACACAGATGAGCACTTCTGAGGATGCATCAACCAACTTTGTTACATATCACCTTTGAAATGGTCAGCTTTGCGGACTGCGGTAACCTGACTTCAGAGTTACAATTACAATTTACATGAGTGTGACTTCGCACAGTAATTACATGTAAGCAAAATATAGACTAAAGTCTTACAGCAAACAATGGTAACTACTTCGACACTGGAAGAAGCATAGAATTAGCGAAACAAAACCATCCTCAACGCTCAACTCAACGATCACTTCTCATTGTTTATTTGTATCCGCGAAAGGCTGGTCTTCAGTCTACAACCATTTGCATCAATTATCACACTAAAGGTGCTCTGTCCTCGCAACGATGACTTCTTCAGTTCACGTTTTTATGATAAATAAAACACTTTTCTTTTAAGTTCACTTTTGAGCAAAAATAGGAAGATCTTTAATTGTCTGTCCATCAGTGGCAACGCTCTGTGTCTGTTGCATCAACGTTAACTTAGACGAGGCATAGTTGCAAAAGTCCATTGACTCCACATTGAATGCATCACGATTAGAAAAAATAAATATGACCCCAAGGGCCCATACCTTGTATAAATCACTTTACGTAGATTCTCCGCCAAGTAAATCTCCTGGAAGCAGGTTTTGTAGCGATGACGGTGTATTACGTTCATTAACATTCGGTGCGCCCCATAAGTTGCTACCAGTAGCTGAAAACGGCCACAAACCGCTCCACGCACTGTTTGACGCGTTTGACGTGGACGCTGCCGAATTGCCGTAGTTTAATGCGCTGGTACTTGTAGCATTACGAAAGCCTGTATTCGACGCATTGTTCTGAACTGAGTTTGAATTATTTCCTCCCATCGCCCAATTTAAAGGATTACCAGTTATCTGCTGTCCAGAGTTTGCAAGGTTCATGTATTGTTTCACTTCCGTTTCTGAGGGAATATCGGAGAGAATCGTGGTATTTCCAAGAACACAATTGTTGAGAGCTGATTGAGCCTTTGCGGCTTCTTCTTTCGTTGAATAACGAACCAATGCAATGCCGTGATTTAGGAACAAGTGGAATAACTGCAAAGGTCCGTGTTGCATGCATAACGTCTTCAGAGTTGAACCGTCGATCTGTGAAACACATTAAAACACAAATATATTAAAGTAATTTATAGTATACCTGAGGCGTTAAATTTCGCAACAGGAGGAAAGCAGATCCGTTCTGTCGATCCCAGTGAGAGTTACGAGTATCAGAATTCCATAAAGCAGAGCTGGAAACATTTCCCGTCTGGTTTTTGACTTGAGAGAGACCAGGAGGAGGACCTCTGGTTTTTGCCATCGCTCCATTCCATAGACTATCGGTGGTTGAAGTAACATCGTTGGCCAAAGATCCCCATCCTGAAGTCTTTACAGAAGTAGAACTTTTCATCGCATCTGTGTTGTAAATCGAAGGATTGGTACTCGGAGTGAATGCCCATGTACTCGAAGACAATGATAAAGATGACATCGCATCGTTCCCACAAGGACTGGGACTGACTTTGGTAGGCCAATTTGAGAACAGACTTGTCACACTTCCAGGAGTGATATGAGGATCATCTTCGATGCTTTTCAGCTGCGAGCTTCCTTTCCAAGGTTTTCCAGGTTCGAATTCAGGCACGAGATCGTTCAAATTGTACGCCGACTGTGACTGCGACTGAACGCTTGTAGCTGAAGTGATGTCTTGAGGAATGTTTCCTCCTGATGATACCATGTTTTCTGTCCAATTGGCAGCATCATCATTGCATGAAACATTGCTCCACGAGTTCGAATCCGACCTGTTAAGTACAGAACCAACTGTAGTCGCCGGCTGCTTTGAAGATCCTGGAGCTCGACTGAATTCCGCTGACATATCGTCCTTTTCGAAACTTGGCAACTTCCATGTTGTTTTTAGTCGAGATTGGTTTTGTCCAAAATCCTTCAGCGAAAGCTCACGTAAATCAGCAGTCATGCTCGAAGCATTGTCTATTCCGGCGCTTTTGAGAATTTCTGCATTTTGCAGAGTGGTGTGGATACTAACACCACTATTGTTTCCAACATTTTGTTGAATTGACTGTTGTTGCACAGGTTGTTGTCTCAAAAATAATGCCTGCTGCGCTGCTATTTGGTTTTGAAAGTTCGATATGCGTTGCTTTGTTTGAGTTATTTGTACGTGAAGATTGTTCACATTCGTGAGTCCAACCTTGTTTATCGGTGACGCTAACTGCGCTTGAAGCTGCTGTAGGAGTCGAATTTGCTGCAATAACTGATAAATCAGTTGAATTGTGGATGCTGCAAGCGGCTGATTCAAAATCTACTCAATGCAAAATGTGTTAACGAATTATTAGAACTCTAGTATCGTTAACCTGAGCATTTAAATGACCAGTTTGAACAGCCAACTGAATTTGTTGCACCAATTGCAACAGTTGTTTTTCTGAGGGTATATTACTTTGTGGTGTACCAACACGAGCTGCAGAACTGCGTAATGCACTTTGGACTTGATTCACCTGAAAAATCAATCGAAGCCACTCAAAAATAGTTTTTAAAAAAAGCAATGCAAGTTATTTCTGGGAACTGTATTCATTGCCGTTGAGACACCTATGCCATCTTAAAAAAGCATTGAAAAAATTCCAAAAATGTTCGCAACAGAGATATCTGCTGATTTCGTTACATTACTGCTGACATAAGTACACTACTGTTGTACTAATTTTTGTCACACTTGTCAACTCGATCTTAGCATTAGCTAACGTTGTACAAACAAGTTAAATGTAGTATACGCAACAAAATACGGAGATTCAGCTATCTAAACACAGATGTTTTTCACTCCATATGGTAATGGCATGTAACATTTCAACTGTTAATAATGTAAAAGACCAATAACGATAGATAGGTTTACCCACAGGCTTCCATCAATTAACGTTTTGGAAGGAATTATTCACTTCTCTTGTTATCGAATTGACTCTTTTTTCGTTAAATTCAGCTTACACAAGGTTTTTGTTAGTTAGCAATAATCAAATAGTATTGAAACTAATAAATTTGTGCTTTAAAAATATTGCATCTTTGAACATAAATTATCAAAACCAGTAACAATAACAGTACCGATGTCACAATCAACAGTACTTTTGGTAATAATCCATTTTTGAATTTGCTAAAAGTTATTGCATTTGAAACTTGACGATATATTGATCTTTACACAACATTTGAAAATGAAAATTATACTTACAGAAGGAAAGGCCTGAGCATGAGAAGGTTGTTGCTGTGGTTGCGGCTGCGATTGTTGCTGAGGTGGTTGTGGGGTGGTAGATGGTTGTTGCTGCTGAGGCATGATCTGTGATATTAGAGATGGGCTTCGACTATTAATACTGGGTAGACCCGCGTAATTATTAAGGCCTTGTGTAAGTAGACTAGGAGTATTGCTTGCGATTCCAGAGCCCTGCTATTTTTTAAATTACTACAAAAGAACGTATAGAACAGTCTTACCTTTAACCTCATGTCCACGTCAATACCGTTAGCAGCGACTCTTAGTTCAGCTAAAACACAATTAGTTAACAAATCTTCAAATTTTTTGCTTACCCAAAGCCTCATCAAGGTTAAGATTGCAATTCTTGAGGACACTTTCAACATCCTCCTTCTATTAATACTCATAATTAATAAAAACAGTGATTTAAATTACACATACCTTGAACCCCATGTCAGTAAGTATTCTGAATGGTTTGCTCGCCCAAATCATTTCTTTGGTAAGTGATTTGTGTTTTGAACCACCCCAACTGCTAGTGTCTATTTGACCATCACTCCAGTTTCCGCGATCAGAAGGGGTTCTTGGTTTATTGTTCCAATAAGACTCTCCCCAACCACTACCCAGGCTGCTACCGGGAGTACTAGGAGTTCCAGGAATGCTTTTGTTTTGATCAGCTTCACACCCCCAATAAGCTGTCGCATTTGAAGATTCACGGTTACATGTTTCATTCCAAACTCCAAGACTAGTTGCAGAAGATCTTGGCGTGTTTGGAATGCTTTTGTTTTGGTCGCCGTCTCCCCAGTTTGCTTGATTTGAGGAAGAATCGCGATTTGGAGTTTCGTTCCATACTCGACTATTTAATTGTGGCGTTTGTGATTTGTTCCATACATCACTTGTTTTAGCGGATAATGGAGCACCTGCTGGCAAACGTATCATACCTGGACTAGCGGAGGGCATTCCTGAAGAGTTAGTCCCACTTTGAGACGGAGCATTGTTACCATTGGCATAGTTTGTGATAGGTTTGGCATTATGAGTTTCCTTCCAATGAGATACTTTTGATTGTCTCGTAGGGTTGCCCCAAACAGCGGTGCCGTCGTCTATGTTTCGTTTATCAGCAGCGGACGCTTCCTCATCCCAACCGGTGGCCTGAATCATTTCTTTTTTCGGTTGGGGAGCTGGAGGAGACCAGGTGCCAAACGACGACTCGTTTTTGTTGCTACTACTGTGATTGTGACTATTGCTGTTGCTTTGACTTGTTTCTCTTTCTCTTTCTCTTTCTCGTTCTCTCTCTCTTCCCCAAAGCGAAGTTCCGTTGTCCGCTCCGTTGTTTGGTTCTGCGAAGCAAAGCAACATTATTTCACTGTCATTCAACCTGTGCAAAAGTAGCACGGAAATGACTACGTGTCATTTTCATTTCAGAGTAAGTTTCCGGCAATGTTTCACAAACCTGGATCACCCCACGAAGAGTTTTGACATCCTTGACCTGTCCACGGTGGCTTCTCAGAGCTCGAATTCCAGACGTTGTCTGTGTTCCAATTGCTGTGATTGTTGGATGTGTTGTTGCTTGACGGCACTCCTGTCCAAACGTTGCTCGCATCTTCCTCCTCACCCCACGTGCCTCCGATATGAGTTGATGGCGTGTGGCCCCAAGGCTGCGACGAGCTCGTTGACGTCGGTGTCACTCCTTTGGCTTTGTGGCGGACGGTATTCTCCCAGATTTCAGTGCCTGTCGTAGTGTTGCTCTTCCAAACTCTCTCTTTTGGACTTGACTGGGGGGACGGAGGGAGGTTCCAGGCTTTCTCCTGGTTTATCACCTTTAAATCGAAGCTAGAACACCGTTCTCACAGCGACCACTTACAGAATGACCCCAATTGTCACTGAGCAGAGCAATATCCTTCAGGCCTGATTCGTGTTCACCTTTGCAATCCGTGGAATTGTCGGCTTGAGATCCACTGTTGGCGAGGTTACTGCCATGACCCACGTTTTGATTTGGTCCACTGTTGATCACAGCCTGCGCCCAACTGTTGCAACCCGTGTTCGTGCCTATTAATATACAACGTCATCATATATACGTCTTCTAACACAAACTGTACTTACATTCCAAGTGCTTCTTTTTCATTGCTAGAACCTCTCCACTGGTCTCGCACATTGATCGCGACAAGCTTTGACCCGAAAGGGCGAACAGGGAACTGTTGTACCGATCATTCAGTGTTTGGCCCGAACTCGACATTTTCGGGGTTTCGACCCCTTTCGCTACACTATTCGACGCTTGCAGACACTGTTTGTTGTTTGCACTCGTCTTCAAAGAAGACTTCGACCGTTAAAACGATTTAAAGTGACACAAATACAGCTCATTAATGGTCACAAAATGGCGACTCGTTCGCTGAACAATCAATGAGAGACTCGCTTTCCTCTTCCTTCTCTGCGCGCACTCACTGCAATTACTCCATCTGTCGTCGCGACCGCACTCCGAAATTGTCCTTTGCTCGTTTTTCAGTGCAGCTGCGCTAACAATATGTGCAACAATCGACTGCGTTCTCGTTTCTCGCGACACTCTCTTTGAGCACTTCAATGTATTGCGGACAATTGCACACTCTTGCCAATTCTGTTGTAGTCACGCCACTCGCTGCCTACTTTTATCTAAATAAGCTATGCTGCAATCAATGTCCGCCACTAACGAAAACATCTTTTTCGTATTGCGGACGCGATGGCCCCATTTGAGCGCCGAACACACTCGCGGTCACTGAACCGACGGCGAGTCGTGCGATTAACGGCGATTGCATTGAGTGGCACAAATGTAGAATCGTTTCGTAAACACCCGCAGCAATAAACCAATCAGTGATTCGCTGATAGCGACAATCAACATTCCTCATTGTTTCCTCATTGCTATTTAAGACGAATGCAATTTATGTTGCTGGTAACACAGTATACTGTAGTTTCGTATTAAACTGCAAAATGGCAAGTGACAGTGGCGATCGCAAATATGTTTCTCGTGAAAACCAGTGGCTGGTCGATAAACTAGAAGTTTCTGATCCGGAGTTAATGGAACTTATAAAGCAAGAGAAACATCGCCAAATTCATGGTTTGGAAATGATTGCTTCAGAAAATTTCACGAGCACAGCTGTTTTACAAGCTTTGAGTTCGTGTTTGCACAACAAATATTCGGAAGGATATCCTGGACAGAGGTAGTATTTTTTGTTTAGTTACTAGTTCGTTAATGATAATTGATAATTGACAGATACTATGGTGGCAATGAATTCATTGATGAAATTGAGTTGTTATGCCAAAAAAGGGCTTTGGAAGCTTATGAGCTAAACCCGGAAGAATGGGGAGTAAATGTGCAGCCTTACTCCGGCAGCCCTGCTAATTTTGCAGTGTATACAGCCCTGATTGGACCTCACGGTCGCATAATGGGACTAGATTTACCTGACGGTGGTCACTTAACTCATGGTTATATGACAGGAAAGAAGAAAATTTCTGCAACTTCCATATTTTTTGAGTCAATGCCATACAAAATTGACCCTAAAACAGGCCTCATAAACTATGATCAACTCCAGGAAAATGCCCGTTTGTTTAAGCCGCAGTTGATAATTGCTGGAATAAGCTGTTATCCACGAGACTTGGATTATGCACGATTTCGAAAAGTAGCTGATGAAAATGGGTCATTGCTTATGGCAGATATGGCTCATGTGAGTGGACTTGTCGCTGCCAAGTTAGCACCAAATCCATTTCAGTATTGTGATGTCGTAACTAGCACAACTCACAAAACGTTAAGAGGTCCAAGAGCTGGCATAATATTTTACCGCAGAGGTTTGAAGTGTGTAAATCCCAAAACAGGAGAAAAAGAATTCTATGATTACGAAGAAAAAATCAAGCAAGCTGTATTTCCTGGTCTTCAAGGAGGTCCTCACAATAACGCAATTGCAGGTTTGCACAATTAAAAAATTTGATCTGCATTACAGGCATTTTTTAGGGATTGCAACTGCTATGAAACAAGTGGTAACAAAAGAGTTCGTGGCGTATCAGAAACAAGTAGTTGCAAATGCTAAACATCTCGCGTGCAAACTTCAAGAATTGGGTTATACATGTGTTTCTGGAGGCACGAGTAATCATTTGGTTTGGGTTGATTTAAGACCTAAGGGGCTGAATGGGGCACGCGCTGAGCGAATTTTACAGGAAATATCGATAGCTTGCAACAAAAACACTGTTCCTGGTGACAAAAGCGCACTAAATCCAGGAGGCATACGGTTGGGAACACCAGCACTTACCACTCGAGGTTTGAAAGAACATGACATCGAACAAGTTGTTCAGTTTATTCACAAAGGTTAGTTTAGTGTTAATTTTAAATTTTATTTCACTGATTGAACAAAACAGGAATGGAAATTGCATTGGAAATTAAGGCATCCACTTCCGGATCACTTTTCAAAGATTTTCTTGCAACAATGAATAGTGAAGTATTTTCGACAAGAATATCTCATTTGAGAAAAGAAGTTGAAAATTTTGCAGAAAAATTCTTTATGCCTGGTTTTGAGTCTTTTTAATGATGTTGATTAAAGTTGATTGATTAAAAGTCGCTGTCGCTCTCATTACCAGGCGGCTTGTTGAGGGATGAGTTTTGTTTTTTGTCTCGTGGTGTTACCGAGTCAGTCAAATTCATTAGTTCCAACTCATCCTCTGATTCAAGATCAGAAGCGTCTTCATCGCCGTCTAAGTCTAAATCTGAATCAAGACTGCCATCTTTATCTTCACTTATCATTGAACCAAATATGCGAACCCTTCCAGTCGCGCTGCGTTTACTCGCAGTTGTTGCTATTAAATTTCTTCGATTTCTTTCGTTTGTCATTGAATTGACTTTGTCATCAGCTTCGGTTTCTTCGTCATCATCTTGAAATTCGCCGTCCTCGCGACGCTCGTTGATTGATACTTGCATTGAGTCATCCACTGTGTTGCTTCGTAAAATTTCTTCTTGTTTCATTTGCTCGATCATTTTTTTAATTTTTTCTTCTCTCTCCTAAAATATGTCATTCGTTGAAATTATTCAAAATTTTGGGCGATGATTTTATACTTACTTTAAGTCTGTCAGATTCCAATTTCTCAACATCTTCTAGTTGGTATTCTAGAAAAACAAGACATCGAAACTTTGTCACATAAGCTTCGTAGTTTTGTTCCACTTCTTCTTCAAGCTTCTCATATTCATCCATAAATGCTGGTCTGCAATTACACCTTTCGTTACTTCTAAATGTCAAATTACACTTATTGTTAAATATAAGTACTATTGTTCACTAGAATTTCAATTTTTTAAAAGTGTTATTAAGCTTTAAATAGTATATGGTAAAATGATATTGTTTTGTACATTTGGTTCTATTCTGTCACATATACTGTACACACACTTCCACTTAACCGACATGTCGTTCTAAATTGACCTCCTATTTTCCGCATTTTTCGGTTATAACCACATGTATTTCTAAATTGACACATAATTAGCTGATTCTTACCGCATCACAATCTGAATCATACGGACATGACAGAATGCTAGCCTAAATATATTGTTATTCATACAACTTTTTAGCCGTAGTCTAGTCTAATCATACATTGCAATGTAGACGATGTGTAAAATTAATTATGTTCGGCGCTTATGTAGTTCATTTATGTGATGTAATACACGTTCTTACTTACCCGAATTATCTAACATGTCATTGTACATGTAAAGTGATTTGACTATTTTTGATTTTTTTTAAAAATTAAGATGCTATTTATCATCTTAAATATCAAGTTCAATTAATTTCACATATACAAAAGCACCAGCTAAAATGGCTAATAAGGATGTAGGTGGTAGGCATAGAGAAGGAGGGAAGAGAGATGCAGGGGGAGAGAGGGAGAGAGATTGAATGCAGCTACTTATT
>NCKV01000715.1:0-14372 GCA_003675905.2 Leptotrombidium deliense
GTTTTAAGTGCTTTTACTGAGACTTGTGTCTCTATCGCGAACGAATTGCAAAGTGTTGGCTCGCTGAAACAACGTTTGCTTTTATTCTCTCGTCTTGCATCACTGTATTTCGAACGCGAATCAGCAATTGAGTGACATCACTGACAACCAATTGCAAACGAGCAAAAACAGTGATGCAACTCTTTTCCGAGAAACGTTCACAGCAGCGTTGTTAGCCACGCCTTCGACAACAGCTCACAGCACAGGTGAACTGCGATCGCCGTCGGCGACAAGAATAACCGATTCGCGGGTTCCGCGACCCGTTTATAGCGTCTACTTCACCGAGTTTCTAATGTATGCTCGCTGTTTCCGTGCCGCGAACACCAGCAACAACAACAGTGCCTGAATGTGAGCCAGTGATGAGTCGATTCTCGGAAAGCCTTGAGTCTAATCGTCGACTTCAAAGCACCGAATACAGTTCACTGTTTTTCTTGTTCGGACGCCACTGTGAGTGCCTGCGGCCGCGGCCGCTCTTCAATAAAACATACACGAAACTAAAACCAAGTGTGCGACCAATTATTTAAACAGTCGTTCAATTGATTGACAAGTGACGTACATATTTTGTCAGCGCGATGAATATTGGCATCGAATCGTAAAAAAGCTTCAGCAAGCATTTCACGATTAACAGTTGCAATGCGATTATCGACACATTACAATAAAATTCTTTTTTTGAAACGAGAACTTCACTTTACGAATGTGTTTGTTTGCTTTCTCTTTTTTGTTGACTCGACAACAAAACCATTTCTTCGCGCGTTTCGGGTCTCGGCCGTCGACACTTGAGCCGTGAGTTTAGAGATTCACAAAGAGAACAGATCAAGGATGCGAACTCCGAGATGCGAAGTGATGCGTACGACTGCCGATTGACGTCAATCGAATAGTAGAAAACTAGTTTCTTTCTTTCTTTCGCAGATTTAAAAAGTTAAAAAATAATTTTGTAAACAACCAAAAATTGGATCGAAAGTTGAACAAACCTTCGCCGCGGTTACTTTTAATTTTTGGGAAATTTTGGTGAGCAACGAAAGAACGAAAGAAACTGAAGTTGAAGTGATTCGGAACCACTTGATTCGGCTCGCTGAGACGGTCGAGACACACTTTAATCATTTCTCGGTGATTCATTCGAAACAAATCGATTCCGTTTTTTCCTGCTCGTGTTTTCTGTTCTTTGTTCTACTCAAACACTCTCTAATTTTTACGTTAGTGCTTTAATTAACCGAATACATTCATTGGCGTTCATTGCTTTGTGAAAGCATAAAATAATGAGAAAATATTCACACGGATTTCCGTTTCGATCGTTGTCTTCGAATCGCTTTCGATGTCGTTCTCTTCGCGCTAATCGCACGTTCTTTATCCGTTTTCTTAGACTTTATTTATAACCGATTGCGAACCGGATCTATTCGCGCTTACTCATTGACCGATATTCAGGCCGCATTTGGAAATCCCGAAAACTGTAATTTTATCAACAATTCGGTCGTTAAGTGTGTTCTTGTCGCAAGTATTTAAATGCGTTGTTGCGCTGTGCTTTCTTAATCTCGTCACCATTTAGAACACTTTAATTCTTCTATTCATTTCACTCGGTTTTTACACTACTTAAAAACAAAATAAAAGTGTCACGCTGTATTTGTCAGCAGATGTGTGAAATTGAAAATGAAATTGAATGAATGTGTTTGTAAACATTGATAACGCAATCAAAGTTTGTAATCACTGATTTCTCAAATTATTGCATTCATTAACTAATTGAGCAGTAATTTCTCGAACATTTTGCATATTACTCAATCACTATTTAATGAACACACACACAATGATTTTTGCATTGGATTGAAATGTCAAAAATAGCTGCTAACAAAGATTGCGTTCAATTAAAGTCGAGTTCGTTGAATATAAGTGTCGAAATTGGAAATGGATGCGAATTGCAATCTGTCCGGGATTAGCTCAGTTTCGTATAAAAAAGATGTTTGTGAGTTTTTTGCGCACTTATTATTTAAAAAGGAATGTGTACTGAACGCACTTAATGAACCTAATGTCCTTTTCGCATACATTTTTAAGCGAGTTTCGTATTCACAGAGAAAAACAACTCGAAAACTCTTTTTCTAAAATGCCTTCCATTTTGTCTGATCGCAAAATATGCAGAATTTAATTGCTGCGTTCTTAACTAGTTGTTCATTAAATTGAGATTTAAATGATCGCCTTTTTTAAAAGAGTACACGTTGTACACAAAATCGAAATACACTTTTAACCGTTTCTCAGAAATGGTGCATAAAAACGAGCGACGAAATGAATGCCGAACTCGAATACCGACAAACTTTTCCATCTCGAGCTTCTCGGCAAATTTATGCGCTTTTTAATTGTGATCGAAATAAAAAACCGCAAACAGCAGCAGCAACAAAACGAACCGACAATTAACCCGATATGTTGTTGTGTACAACTATTCGATCGCCGAAAGACTTTTGCTGTTTTCGAACTGCTCTTTGATATTAGTTTGCGATGAGAAAAATAAAAAATAACAAGTTCTTAGTTCACTGTATACACACTCTGTTGTACAACTCTTTGAACACTTTTTGCGGGCACTTAATTGCGAAAACGTCGAAAAATGAAAATATACGTTCTTTGTTTATCGAAGAGAAAAAGAAAAGAAAAAGGAATGAATTATGGATGCATCGTGGAGCGAAGTCCATTTCACCGCTTTTCCCATAAACTGGTGACGAATAGTTTGGATTTTCCGGAAATCGAGCGATTCTCGCGCATCGCCCGTTGCATCGACAGCCACTCTTGTGGAACACTGCGAGGCATTCGTTTTGCATCAAACATCGCTTAAATAGTTCTAAAAGCACTGTTTTTTAATCAGCAAATTATTGACAAACAGCGAATCATTGCGCAAATAAAGCGATGAGAAGTTGAAGAATGTTCATAAACAGTGTGCGTGTGGTTCGTTACTCGCTATCGGCGAATATTTTTGATTCCGGTCTTTTATCCTGAGCGCAGCGATTCGTTGTTTCGGTTTCTCTGACGTTAAATGTACTGCTTCACTCGTCTTCGACGACCTCTGCGATTAAAACGAGCGAATGCAACTTTTTGCTTGTGATACACATTAATGTCCGTAATTGTTGTTGTTTTTGCTCTTTTTCAAAACGAGTGTTGAATAAATAATTAAAAGTGAATGCGAATAAACAAAAAGCAACGAAAGAGATGGTTTCGCTGCAACATTGAAATTATGTAATCGTAAATGAAAACGAGCGTTCAGTGCGGTGAGAAATGCGATCGATACACAAATTAAGCCAATAAAATGTGTAGCCATTCAATATGCTTTTCACTTTTTGTTCGCCGATCGTTTGCAAACATTGCGAAGCGATTGTTTGCCGCTCGTTTCGTTGTTTGTCACAAAAATAGTCGAAAAACATTCCCAGAGAACGGGCTGAGAACACATCAGGCAATCATCCAAAATATTAAGTCATTTCTTGAAAATAAACGTTTAACGACAACGAACTGCGAACGTATTTCCAACAAACTCACAGCAGCTTTTCTTCAAATGAAGTTTCACTCACTTTTTTCACCCTTTTGCAAGGGTAAAAAAGAGTCACTGTTTCTGTGTTCATTTTTTGCTGCGAATACAGAGCGAGAATTGAAACGACAGTGAAACATGTTGTGTGCTGTGCGCTCACGTATTTAACCTCTAAATTGAATGCGCGACAAATGCATGATTTATTCGAGTTTGTCAATCGCTGTGTCGATGTGCCTCATTCAACGAACGATTTAATGCGATTCGTTGCGAAACAACAAGCATATTGCTTGCGAATGAAGGTAAAAGTGAATACAGTGATCTCTGCAACGATTGTCACATTGCGATCGCAGCGATAACGAAATACATATTCTGCATTGACCGCTGCGCACAGCTTACACTGCGGATGCACACGTTCAAAGCGAGTGAATACTATGTTGAATGTTGAATGCTGAAAACGCGAAACGCTCGCTCGCGTTTCTTATGTTTCACTTTATTAATGAATAGTTAATGAAGTTTCGACAACGATTCAATATGGTCACGTGTTTTGTGCGTAAAAACTGAGAGTCAACCGAAGCTGAGGTTTCGACAGCAACGATATTGACCCAAATATTCGTGAAACCATTCGTGTGACGCATTACAATCGAGCACACATTTCATACAATAACAAAGTAATTGCATAACACGAATAATCAACTATATGTTTTAAAACAATAATCTTATTTTTCGCCGCAAAAGTCAATGTTAAAACTTTAAGTCAATTTACGACTAATACTAATACGTTAATCGTAATCACGTTTTGTTTTCAAATTACATTTGTTTCACTCTGAAAAGTGATCGCAAACATTTTAACACATTCATTCGTTTCTTGTGATTAAAGGCATGCGAACATCGATGCATTGACATTGTTGTTAAAAAATAATCAAAGGAAGGCTTTTTAATTTGACAGCCATCGAAAATGAATGACGAGAGAGAATTGCTTTCATTTTTGCTTGTTATCTTTAACATTGAACTGATAATTGAAAGCAGGGTTGCATTGATAGCGCTGAATGTCTGCAGTCGCGTTTTACGCAAAATAGCCGTGAAATTGAAAACAATGGATCTGTGGGTAGCAACGCTGCTGTTCAAAGAACCATTGGCACCATTAAAACACATGCAGCTAGCTCTCGTCGCTCAGTTTATTTTTCATAAAAATTATGTATGTTTTAGTAAATTTTCGAGTGTTTAAATTTAGAAAAGTGATGTGTTCGCAGCTTTCTCAAAGACGAGTCTTTTAAACTTTCATTTTTCAATGAAACATTGAAACACTGCACTTAAAGTCACACTCAAATAATCAACTTAACATTCGTTTCGAAATTCTTATCGAATCACAACATTCAATGATGATTACTGATAATAAACTGCAATAATTCAAATAAAAAAGTTCATTTACGAAGTTCATTTATCGGCAATTAATTAAAAGCATTTTTAAACGGCAATAAAATATCACAAAAATATCATTCAATCTGATTCAATGCGAAGGACGAATTCACTTTTCACAGCGTTTCACCATTTTTAATTGTAATTTAATTCACATTCGAAAACAATGGCAGTTCTTTGAAAAATAACAATCGTCGATCGATATTGTTTTACAATCTGTTACACATTCGCTAATAAAAATGCGACCTCACAACGATTCTGTGTAACTCGATGTGCGGTTTATTACACATTGTTATGATTAGTTATTCAATCATTAACCGACACTCGAAAGCATTCACATTTGCCATCTGTTTATCTAACGTAATATTTGTATGAGCAAGTAAAAAAACATTGTTTTAGATGCGAAAATAAAATTTGAGAAACTGCAAACAAAGTTCTAGTATGTTCTTATTCGAAATGAAAACGACTTGAAAATCACATTGAAACAAATCCTTGCGAAATGAATTTTGAAAACAAAAAGAAATCAATTTTGAAAACGTTAATGAGATTTATCCGAGAAATCAGAATTGTTCAATGTTAAACATTTACTTTCGATTGCTTTACTTCCATAATTATTGGAAATTTATAATTAATGACACTGAAAATAAAGTCACCGATAATTGTTTGCTTGAGTTAACGAATCATTGCAACAAATATGAAGAAAAGACAAATAAATGTGTAAAGAAAAGTAAAATGAATTTGCTTCGCTTGTGCAGTGTGACGAACGCCGCAAAAATTTAGTGTAAATCGGTAATTAATTAGAAACGATTGGTAAGCAAACGTTTCGCTGTCGCACACAACGATCCGTGAAATAATTGAGCCACTTTTTACCTTCTTTACCTGTATATGCGTCATTCTAATCCACAAAATGTGCAAATTCATTGAAAAAAGCTGATGTTATGCAGCGATTGTGAACGAAAGAACGGATCGCCGCTTTCGGCAATGAAACTGCGACCTGAAAAGAGTGCCATTTGTTTGGACGGGTGACGAATCGAGAAACGACGCGAGAACGCGGTGAGTGCCGCTCTGACCGGCGGGCATTCGCAACTCTCGGAGAATTGAGCGAACGTGAGACTCGCCGCGTTTGCGCTCACTTTTCCGGAAACGAGACCTAAATTCTGGCCTCGGTTAACATTAAACGAGCAGAGAACATCGAAACATACGCATTTCAAAAAGTGAACTCAGAACAAACTTTTTTTGAGTTCACTGACAACTGTTTTGTCGTTACCTTCAAATTATTAATAATTCGAGTCTTTTTTGCAAGCAATAATCGATTCAATTGCGATTAACGAACGACTCGTTTTAATTAAAATGCAATGCTACTTGCTTTCACTCGTCTATCACGTTTCTTCGGTCTCTTCACTTGAACCGTCTTTTCTACAGAATTCACAACAAAAACAAACTCGAGGAAAATAACCAATGATCACACACATACACACATAGTTTTGGTCCCAAAAATTCCATGTGTTATTGGTAAACACTTGCAAATGTATGAATGAATGCGAATGCAATTGCTGTGAGTGTCCGCGAAAGAAGGCGAAGTTTGAAAACAATTGAATTCTGCAAATATTTTGTATCCATTGTTGTCTCCGCGTTTCAGCCATTTAAAATAACGTTGCAATGATTCATAAGCAAACGAGCAAACATTTGCCGCTCGAGTGTGTTTCTCGAAATTTGTTTTTCACTACTTTCAGTGTACAGGAAACGATAGAAACGAAATCTTGTTAATGACAGGTAACTGCACTGCTGCTCTTCACTGTGCATTCAATATGTTTGATGAATCGCTTTCGGAATTTCCAGGAATTTATGCAAACTGTTACACACAAAGCTCGCTGCTGCAGCTTTTCTTTATGCTTCATAACGATAATTTCATTGAAATTCGCGTTTCAATGTTCGACATGGAATATGCGAATTTGAAACGACGCGAAAAATTAAAAACGAATAAAATGTGTTCATAGAAAATGAATGAGATAGATAGATGCGAGAGCGCAGAAGAAAGTTTCGCTGGTGTTTATGTTGCCTCGATTCGACTTTATTTCTTAGAATCGCAACGCAGCGTTCTTTCATTTCTTCGAATTCACTTTTTATTTTTTATCGAATAATTTGAGGAATTCGTTTTACAAGCGTAACTGAATAAATGTGTATTTTCACTGTTTAAACAAACGTTTCCAATTACAATGAATTTGCTTCTTTCAGTTTTATGATTGTATTGAAAGGGTTAAACATCAGTGAAGCGAAAAGCAAAACATTTTGCGCACATTTAAGTCACTGGGATACTGTAAAATACGTTATCGTTTATTTTCCTTTTCACTTGTTTATCATTTAAATTAAGTGTTGAAACTGTGTGTTTGTGTCTAAGACGAAAACGAAGATTGTTTTTGTTTGTCGTTATTTTGAATGCTCACGAATTGTTTTTAAATTGCCGCAAATATGAGCAAAAACGTGGAATGAAAGCATTTATTGGTTGTGAACATGCGAGAAGTGCGCCATGAACGCTCGACTCGACATTCGATCGAATGCGGCAGAACACTGCAATTTTTATTATTCTTTACTATCGATTACTATTTCAACGAAAGAAGAATTCACTGCTTTTCGCGGAATAAGTATTTTACTCGAAAACACATTATTGCGAATCAAATATTTCAATCGCTATTATTCAAAACACTTCTCCGTTGTTACTCTTTCTACGTTTTCTTTGTAACACGAACGCAATTCAATTTAATTTTAAAAGCGAATGTGTGTCTCAGCGAGAATAATACTGAGAAACAAAGTAATTTGTTTATTACTTTCACTCGCATCAACTTGATTGAAATTGAAGCGTATTCAAGTTCATTTTTCGTTCACTATTCACTTTTAATCGTGTAAATTTAATGTTAAATGAATGTTGACTTTGAGACTAATTAAGCAGTAAATTAATTGCAAAATTGTTTGCAGCTCACCGCAATTCGCAATTCGCAGTTCGCTCGTTTTCCGCGAATTCTGCTTGTGCCAACAGAGAAGTGAACGAAAACAAAAACTGTGAGAAAATGCATACACATTAGCATTGAAGAGTTGTTACATCATTGAAATGTAATAATTAATAATTAATGAGATTCGAAGCGTTACTCTCGGTTAAGTAATAGAAGGCGAATAGAGATATGCGTTTGTCCAAGTTGCCGTGTCGTCGTGTCCAACGATTACTCAATGCAATTGGTGTGTACACATGAACCAAAACATACCGTAATTGCATATTGCCGTTTTTTCGTGTAATTTTTTCGTAATGCGACACAACATTGAAAAATGAGGAAAAAGAAGTCTACAAACTCAATTTCCGCGAAAACACAGTAAACAATTGATATACACATCCGATATGCAAAACAAAAAATATGGTTTATCATTTAATTGATGAACGTAGTAGTTTGTGTATGTCTTTGTACAATTATTTGTTTTGCTTTTAAAATTCGTCTATTAAAACAAGAGTTTCACGAATTACGAATAAAATAGCAATAATTTTAACATAAGTATTCGTTTGCGTTTTAGAATATCCCTCATGAAAACAGTTCATAAATCGGATTACAACTCAATGTTTAAGTGTTACATACAGTATATTAATGTATGTGTACGTCTCTGTTAATAGTTAATCAATACAATTTCACAACAAATGTGTTTTCCAAAATAATTTTCCTTTTTCATTTCATATTTACAAGTCATTTCAATAACTACTCCGTTAACGTTGACTGTTCAATGATCATTTCAATGTATAAATCGTAATTTGAATTAATCCTCATCAGATTTCAATGATTAGTAGAGAGTAATAAAAACTGTAATTGCAGTTGTAATGTAGAGGCTCAATAATTTGTTGTACTCTTGGTTTCAATAATTTACAAAGAATTCGTACTCTGTGTTTACATCTTCTGATTTTAAATGAAAAACACCGATTCCTTAATCTCTTCGCACACTACAATGTAGAAAATAAGAAAAGCTCACTTATTTACAAACGATGAATGTGATGAATACAGAAACGAACATGATGTGTGCTGAATTTGAAGAGCTGCGACGATGAACATAAGTGAATGAGTATACATTCTGTCCAAAGTTATAAGCTGTATAATCGCTGAGATGATATCCGCTCAACGATGCAGCTTGCCGATAGTCGTGCCTCAGCATCTTGATCCCAACATTCTTCGATTGTATCGCAAATTAATCTTAAATATGAACTATCTTTCCATGTTTGCTTAATCTCAGGTCTCTTCTTTTGTTGGCAAACAGTTTCTTGCATATCTTCCAGTGTTGGGTGCTGACCGACTTCCTCTTCGAACGGAAGCATATAATTACCAATTGGCCCGTCTTGAATTGAACATCGCGACAGTACTTCCCAAAGAACCAAACCACACGCATACATATCGATTCTGAGAAGACCGTCGCGAGAAAAGTTAATTGCGCCTTCGAGAACTTCGGGAGCCATGTAACGCCTTGTACCAACTTGTCCCAAAGCATCGCATACGAGACGATTTGGATGAAATATCAATGCAAGTCCAAAATCGCCAATACAAGGAGTCAAATCGTCCTTCAGGAGCACATTTTTCGATTTGAAATCTCGATGAGCAATGGCTGGTTTCTTGGCACTGAACTCTTCATGAAGGAACGTGAGGCCTTTTGCAATACCTTCGCTTATTTTCAGAAGATTGTTGTAAGAAATCAAATGTGACTTCAAGTAGTCACACAACGACCCGTTTTCATGATACTCAGTTACCAACCAATATTCAATATTATACGGAAGTTTACCACCGGCTTCGTGAGCTCCCAAATAACAGAGTATATTTTCATGTTTCATTTTCACTAATTGGTACACTTCTACTTCAGTCATCCATGAAGACTTGTCTTGGCGAGGGAATATCTTTGATGCAACGAACTTTTCTTCACTTTTGTTGTTTGGAGGAATTCTTGCCTTCCATACAGCACCAAAACGACCGGTTGCTTTTACTTCAATTAATTGTACGGGCTCTTTATATGGAACAATTTGAGTAGTAAAATCGGAAACGGGAAACATATCATCTTTAGTCGGTAATTCGTCAAATCGCGGCATTCGCCGTAAACGGAAAAACCAGTATGCGACGGTGAATAATAGAACAAGTAAAAACATCGGAATTAGTGTCACTAAGATAATTGAAGAATAAGAAGTAGCCTGTGGCGGCGATACCAATGGGATAGTAGACATGGGAACTGTAAAATATATTGCAATCAACGAAAATGCAACGCAAAAAATAATGATGCAAACCTTTTGAATGCGTTTCATTGGGAAAATGAAAAAATTGTTTGTTGCAGAGATCGCCAGCACAGCAGCAAAAATAGAGATCGCCTTTCGTACCCTTGCGGTTCTCGACACATCTGTTTTCTTCATGACAGCCGTCTAAAGGTCCAAACCAACAACCCTTTAATCGAACGCTGACATCGGAAGAATTAGTAAACTTATTTTGCCACAATACGTAGCAAAGTGTGCTTTTGTCGGACGTGTTGTCGTTGCTTTTGCATTCTTCTTCCCTTTCTTCGCAGTCATTTCCTTGACACAATGTTTCGTTGTAAAAACTGCACCTTTTCGTCGCAGTCGCTTTTCTATGCGAATCGCGATTTCCTTTCGTTTTCGCTTTCATTGCAACAGTTCTCTCGCAAATCAAATAAAAACAAGAAAATGGCGACTTTTCAAGGCTCACCGTTTACAAGTTCATTGAATACATTGACTCCTGTATGCAGTGGCTCCCTCTGCTCACGACTCAATTGCTCGGTTATTCAATTACTACTCATTTTCATTTTTCTCAAAAGAACGGTTTTGATTACACAACACTTCTCGAAAGAAAAGTAAACTTTCAGTCAAATGACGATTCATTGCGAATCATTGCTGAAAAGTGAAGGTTACTTCTTATCAACGCCGCTTTTGCTGAGAATTTTACTCTTCAATGTGTTGTATTTACAGCACGGAAATACAAAAAGGCATTTGCGGATACATGTGTGCAAATCGAAGCGTCATAAAATGTTACTGCAACGTATTAAAAAATTCAAATAAGAAATTACAAAATAATGCTTTCTACAGATGCAGAATAAAATCTACTGTTCACAGGATAAAAAATGACCTCAAAGAGTGGGTGAATAATTCTATTAACACGGACTGCTATGGTTGTGAATATATGCTCTGATCGGTGAATTTACCAAATTAGCGAAATCATGTACATTGTTATACGATCGACTCTTTCGCTTGTCGAGTTGCCCGAAACCACAATCGTTTTGCGCTCCACGAATTCGTCGCAGTGTAACGAAATTTTCGTTTTCCTAAAATTTTCATTTTATTAAAAGTCATAATTAAAAGTTATAAAAATTGTTGAATATGGATTGTGTAATTAATATACAATTTTTCAGATTATATTTACAGCAGATAACTTACTTGATAATCTTCCAAACTGTACGTATCGTTCTTAGGTTTCGAAGCTTTTGCGCTTCTCGGTTTTGATTTATTTCCCATTAATTGTTCCAAATTGCGATTGCATTTCTTTGGTTTCGAATTTTGTCGATTGATGGGAGAGAGTGGAGGTCGTTTATTTGACGACATTGATGATGCACCACTATTAGCTGTGTGAAATTTTTGTATCGGTGTTTTACGCAAAACAACAGCTCCTCCATTTCGCTGTGCCATTTTTACACCCTTCATTTCTGCCTGCAAATCTAACTTTTTCTGCAACTGTCGACATTGCTTTTCCATTTCTTTTGTTTGTTTGAAATCACTCCACTTATTTTCGAAGAAACTTTCGAGTCGAATGTCGTTTATAAAAAGTTTTTCATTTCCGTTGCTTTCGGACCAGTTACGCATCTGCGCGAGTAACGCGTTCTCTAATTTGGGAATGTCTTTTTGTAACTTCGCTCTTTCGTTGCTCTCTTTCAACAAATTTCCTCCTCTGTTTTTAAGTCGTGCGGGATCAGTAGCCTTCTTTTCTAATTCAAGAAATCGTTCCCAAACGCTGTTATATTTTTCAATCCCTCTGAATATTTCTCCGACCTGTTCATAAAATTGGCGATACTTTTCTAACTCTCTTTCATGGATTTCCAATAACTCATCATTGAAATCATTGTCGTCAAAGTAAACATTGAAAAAGTCTCTGTGTTTTTGACCAACAAAACATTTATCCCAAAATTTGACAATTTCTGTTCTCATACGCTCAATAAACATTCCCATATTTTCTCTTTTTATTACTTCTAATCTTTCAATTTCCTTTTCAACCCGTTTTAAAATACTAGGTTTGCAGCCACTGTTGCATGTTTTAAATACACTCTTGTCTGTCGATGAAATCTCAAGTATATCCCATAAACTGGTAAGCTTTTCCATCAATTCCTTGCGTCTGTTTATGTTCACCTCTGCTTGTTCTTGAAGAGTGTGGTAAAGCTGAGTAAGAGCATTCAATCTTTCTGATGATAGTATAAACTTTGCCACATCGCCAGTAACCAATTCATTTTCAAAATCAGTAACAGGTTCCCTTTCCAATTGTTCGAACAATGAAAGAACTGATTTTCGTAAAGTAATGAAAGTCTCGAACTTTCTGCTTTTCCGTTCATCGAGTGACTTTACATACTCTCTAAGTTTGTTCAAGTCCTGTGGATGAGGAACTGAATGTTGTATATCATGCGTCTCACCATCGACGATACCCAATATTAAGTGCAACTGAGCTTTCGTATTTTTCAAAGATAACCAGTCATTCATTCTCGTTTCTTTCAGTTTTCTTAAGTCTTCACACTTTAAATATAATGCTCGTGCACTTGCCATCAGTGTCATATTCGCAGGCACTTTGTACTGTTCTTCTCCCAACTCAGAAATTAAAATCTGTAACTCACGTTCTTTTGTATCATAAACGACACGCATCTTTTTCACAGATTCTTCTTCTTCTTCAGCCAAATTCGTGTTTAATTTTTCATTTGCTTTCACTATATCATCGAATCTTGATTCTCGAAATTCCTTTGGAACTCCCATTTCGAACCATGCTTTATAGACTCGAAGTAACATCGGATAAGCAATATCACTGATCACCTTTGAGTCGCGCAAAGCACATCTTTAAAAATAAAGAACTTGTAAAACAATAGACAATTTAACGGTTACTTACTCTTGTAAATATTCTTCGCTTTCATACATAGAATCATCAAGATTCGATAACTTTGCCATTTCCAGCCACAGCTTCTTAGGAGCTTCTGGATCGCAGTTCGAATGTGGAGAATTCATTAAGTTTAGTTTATGTCGCTCTCAACAGATAAAAATAGTTTTTCGGGTTTTGTCTGTTGCTCGCACAAATTCGAAATGAAATCGTTAAACGAGTGCTGAGCCGCGATTCGTCGTTTCAGTCGTTTCATAGCAACAGTGCAAATCGATTCGAAAATGCATGCGCTGTTTGCAGTTTGTATTTTGATTCAAAGCAGGAAACCGGTGTGATACGCGTTTGACACGTTCAGCGTTCGTCTGTTTTTATTAAAACTGGAAATATCAACAAATTTGACAGCCGCCTTCTTTAAACTGCTGCCCTGCACCATTTTCGAAAACTTTTGCAGCATCTTCAATCAATCTTTTAGAGACAGCTGCTTGTCTTCGATATTGCAGCACTTCCACAATTGCTGTCATTTGAAGGAAACGTTACTTTTACAAAAATATAAAGTTCTTGTAAAGCTTACAGTCTCTTTGGTTCGCTTTTTCGTTAACCAATCGTATCTTGTGTTCGATGTTGCCTGAAATTCTCATCATTTTCCTCACAAAAAAGTCGGAAGCTTTTTTTGCGTCCATTTCAAGCGAATAACCGAGCCCAATATCAACAACAATCGGACTCTCCTTATCAATCTTAGTTTCGATAAACAAACTTTTTGTTAACGGAGCCAAAATTGATTCTGTCGGCTTTTTCAGCTCTATTATTTCTTTTGCTTCTTCACACTTCTTTTTCTCCATTTGAAGACTGTTTATATCCTTTGACAGAATTTCGATTTCTTGATCAAAACGTCGCTTCATTGCCAACAGTAATTCCACTTCTGCAATTTCAGAAGTCATTTCAATTTGTTTATTCATACCGCTTGAAATGAATGCTGTGCTGTTTTTATCGATCACCAGGCAAATGGCCACAAATTTCGTGCGTCGCGTGCGAACTTAACAATTGGTTATCAAAAGCAGCATTTGACTCAATTGACAGCTTTTGATTTCATTATTTCTATTAAATATTAAACTTTGACGTACTTTTTGACTTCATGTGATTGACTGAAAAATCCCAATATTTTGCAAAAATTTCAATCGAAATGTTAATTATGGCAGTCTCAGTAACAAAAGAAATAATTCTACAAATACAGAAAATTGAATTACGGTATTCAAAAATACAATGAGAATCGCAAA
>NCKV01000716.1:0-14371 GCA_003675905.2 Leptotrombidium deliense
ACTCATCATTGTCATCAGTGACATCGATTAATCAATATTTTTCAAATGTTTGTGTTGAATCAATTAAAAAGCTTTTCAATTCTAATCCTCGAGATGAAAAGAGCAAAAGAAATTGAATGCGAAATTTGAATGAGCGCAACAATTGCTTGATGACGTTTTTGAAATGGTGAACACTAGGAAATCCATTTTGCAAAGTGAGGCAAACAAAGATAGAAACGAGAAACGTTTACATCCGAAAGAAACTACATTTTCACTCACAGTTTGAGTCGAGTATCGTTCACCGAATGTCCGTTTAATCTCCACTTGTTGAGTTCTAAAATAAAAATAGAAATGTTTTGAAAATGGTAGTTTCCTCAATTTCTCTGTTTTCGTTCATCGAACACAAGAAAGCATTTTACAATATTTGTGTGCCAATGTAACGAGACACGTCTTTACATACCGCGCAACACACATTCGCACAATTTAACGTGTCGCTTGTAACTTGTTTCAAATAATTTTCGTGGAAACGTTAAAATAAACGCGCGTTTTATTAGTATCACAATTATTTGAAAGTGCTTATTTTAAGCATTTGAGATCAATCCCAGCCCTGAGGCGAACAAATGTGCGACTCCACGCTTCTGAGAAGTAAATAACGCTCTGGTCACAGATAGACAGAGAGGGCAGCGACGAATACGACAGCGTTTTAAGCGATATCACCTGTCTTCATTCCCCACTACACACCTTTTGTTGCGTAAATGATTTAATTGCAATTGTAATGAAGAAAATTGACTGTATTTTTAGTTCTTATCGAAACAATTGCGGAACTGTTAGTTGGGTTTGTTTTGTGCCCGAAATGCATAACAATCGTCAGTGAAAGTAGTTTTGGTCAGCTGTTCAGCAACGCATTGCACTGCTCAACGATTGCCGGCGAGAGAAGTGCGTGTCTTCTTTGTGTTCGCGCACTACCATACGACTACTCGTCTCTCCATATAGTTTAGCCAGTAAAAAATGATTAAAACGCTTGACCCATTAAACGTGTTTTTACTTTTAAAAAATCTATTTTTACTTTTTTACTTTCACATTTAAATTAAAATTTGGGTCAACGCTTTCACCAAAATATCTTCACTATGTATACAATGTTGAAAAAACAGACAATTTCCGACATCAACACAACGCAATTAAAAGTAATCTGAACGAACAACTATCATTTCGTGCGTCGCTGACGAAGTGATCATTGCAGTCAATCACCAGTGAATGGCTATTGGAGGCAGGAAGAGAGAAGCATATGTCTCTGCGACCTGTCGTCAACGACGCAGCGGTCACATTTCTTCACGTAAACAGAAATAAGCAGCGTGCAAAAGTACTGTCGGTTCGTGGATGCACTGTGATGCTCGTGTGGTGTGTATGTGTATACGCACTGGTGTGGATGTGGTGTCTTGAAAAAGTGGGCCAATGCCCTGCAATGCACCCAGTATACACTGCAACACTGGTGTACGCAGCGAATGCTGAACGTATACTCAACTCAACAGGTTCTATCACAGCGCTGCTCTTTCGGTCGCAAAAGTGCGTTGATCTTTGCTAAGTCAATGAACCATCAATGAACCTTCAGTTAAACACAAATGAACTTTGCTGTTTAATGTTTTATCCGAAAAACATTGTCGAGAATCCTTTCGCTTGCAGTGACCACGTATTCAATAATCCTATTATCTTTTAAAATGTACCTATTTACAAGTTCAACACACACTGCACACATCCTTTAATTCCATTTCTCAGATAATCTCAGATTGCGGACATTGCGCCCGAAAAAAAGAGTTCTGTTTGCGACGAAAGCGAAACCGTTCGTCTATCGTCTGACTAAGATGCAAATCGTTATTCCGACAGCAATTCACTTGTCCCCAATAAACGCAATTTTACATATTTATTTATAGTTGAGACAGAAACGCTCTCTCTTTCATAAACTGCCCCGAGAAGTATTCGACCTAAAAAACATAATGGACACACTCTCACTCATCTTTCTCTTTTACTGATTCTCAACTGTTCGATTGCTGCTGCTGTCAATTTCTACCGCAAATGCCACGACAACACACTCTCCGCGTAAACAGAAAACAATGCTTTCAATGTTGAGTCGACAGCTATTTAGCAAATCACACCTGTCGATACATACATCAGTCGACTGCTGACCTGTTGTAAAATCAACGTTTTCCACAAACAGCCAATATTCAACAGTGGACTAAAAGGATTTGCAATCAACGACTGAGACAGAATTTCACTGCTTTCATCTTCATTGATAATCTTCGAACATATGAAATACATTGACGGAACATTTGCAAAATTTGGACCATTTCATAAACGCAAACAAGCGATGACCGCAGCCGGACGAATGATGCAAAGCAATGAACCACTGTTATTCGCCGACAGAGAGACAAGTGAATGCACAGTGAGCACAGAGAGCGAAGTGAGGCTATTCGCGGTCATTGACTCTACTGTGTGTTTTTGCTAGGTGAGATGCATCGGGCTCCGTTTTCACCGGCAAAGTATTGTAAAATCGGTTGTTGTCATGATTGTAGACGAGAAAGACATAGAGAATATAAAAAACAGCAGAAAACAACGAGAAAACTAACATTTCATAGACGCAGAGGAAAACCTCGCATTTCTCTTTGAGGTCATTGACTCCGATTTGAGGTTCACTCACCTTTTCGAAGCTCGACTGCGACTTTACGTTCGCTGCAAGAGTGACACACGATATCACAGACGATCGCGAATCGACACTTGAACACTGTTCGCGATTCGAAAATAAAAATTAAGGAACAACTGAACAATAACTGAACGGCGAGCGCTTCGATTGCGAGTTTTTCGCAGTTTGTTTGCGACTCGAAAACCACTGCGAAAAGTGAACGCGCAACACTCACAACACGACACGCCTCCGCAACGACGAAACACCGCCTTTTTTACCGGCGCTGCAAACGGCGAGTCGCGATGCGACGAAATTTCACAACAAACAGTGAACATCACAAACAAGTGCTTATACTGTGATGTCTTCAATTTCCAGCACAAGTACTTCGAATAAGAAGCCACAAGTATCTCATCCATCAGACACCACAACGACAACAAACTCTCAATCAACAAGTAAATGGCTTTTGGCACATCAGGACACACTCGCTTGTCTGTATACATTTTCTTCTTGCATCACATTCGCTGATTTGCAAGGAGATGGAGATTACAAGTTGATTATAGCCGATTTGGGCACCGTTCTCAATGCAATGAAATTGAATGTGTACAGGGGAACTTTTTTACAAGCTCAGCTCACTTTAGTTGACATACCAGCAGGAATATTAGCGTTTCATATGGACACTCTCGATCCACAGGTGCCTGCAATCGCTGTCGCTTCTGGTGCTTATCTTTACATTTACAAAAATTTGAAACCTTTTTACAAATTTGCACTCCCTGAATTGCCAGTCAACGAAACCGAAAACGATGCCTGGATGCAAATAAAAGAGGAGAAAATAGATTGTTTGTCGTTGAAACAAACATTGGAAACGCTGCGTCTTGAAATCGGTGAAGTTGGCTTAACACCGCGGTCACAAAAGTTTCTCAGCTTGAGCAATGCACAAGAAATGGAGGCATTCGTTAGTTCTCAGGAAAACCAAACACTTCGCAGATTGCAAATAATAACTTGTGTAGCTTCTATCAAGAAAACTGTGGACGATGAAAAAGCCATTTCTTGCTTTATTCTAGGCACTGAAAACAAAGACATATTCATAATCGAACCTGATGCATTTACTGTTCTTTGTTCGGTATGCATTCACAAAACTTCAAACAATTGATGAAAACACAAATTTTGATTGTAGGTAAAGCTGCCTTCAGTACCGGTATTCATTGAAGTGAACGGACTTTTTGACGTGGAGTACAGATTGATTGTAACGTGTCGCGATGCTCACATCTATACCATAAAACGTGGCTTCAAAACTGGCCGTTTGTGTGTGCAACTCAACTCACAACCAGTCGGTTTACTGCGAATAAATAACAACATAATCGTCGGTTGTATGGATTGTTCTTTGAGTGCATACACTCCTAAAGGAAATTGTATTTGGACTGTGAAACAACCGGCACAAATCACAGCACTCGCAGCTTTGGACATCGACATTCTCGGTGTGAGACTAATTGCAGTTGCTCTCGAGAATCAACAGATACACATTTACAACGACAAAAATAAAGTAGATGTAATCGAAATCGAAGATGTGGTCACTTCTATAAAGTTTGGTAGATATGGAAGAGAAGACAACACTCTGGTTATGGTGACGAGAAAAGGGTGGCTGGTTATCAAAATTCTGAAAAGAACCGCGAAATTCTTTACAAAAGACACAAACGCAGAGGCAGTTTTTCAAGTGGCGTACGCTGGAAAACTGAACATCCCAAAGAAAACGAAACTTTTTGTCGATGAAACAATGAGAGAAAGAGAAGAATCAATCAGTCAGTTAACAATTAATCCTTCTTTAATGAACTGTTTCTTTTTAGATATTCACAGAACATTTCAACAAGATTTATATCGTCTAAGACTTACGACAACACGAGCATTCGTCAAGGCAATAACAGCTAGTCTTAACCCGATTTCAGCCAATATTGCAGATCCCCTCAAATTGTCTGCACAGGTACAACATTCTCCATTAAAAAATTCAAACAAATGTTATGTTTAGATCCACGGTCTGGGACCCACTTTTCGGTTAATTCTAGAACTACAGAACACATCTGTCGATCAACCTTCGCTCAATCTCTTCTTAACGTTTCAATGCGACGTCAGGATTTACAAGATTGATAGAAACTACATTCCAGTACCATTTTTGTCGCCGGGATTCATTTACACTTTCGCCACTAAAGTTGAGTGCGTTAGTGAATTAAATGTGAACGACGTAATTAAGGTATTCACGAATTGCAGATCAAACGAATATTAATTTTCCTCTCATTTTCTATCAGGTTTTCGTCGTCCGAGAAGAAGAGGTCACTCCTCTCATCACCGCAGTTATAAATATGCCAGCAAGCGAAGCACCGGTCTAGTAGTAAATAATTTGCGTGCCAACATTTTCTCAATAAAGCTTTATTCACTAATTACACATGTTACAATTGCTTAATTAATAATTTCACTAACCGTTTATGAATCCAACAAAAAACGCGGAAGTATTCTAATTAAAGGTTTTTTAACCTGATCATCACTGACCTGTTCTTCATTATTCCATGTGTCGTCACTGTCGTAGTCGAAAGTAGTCCACACTTTACTCGGCGAAATTTCATCAGCTTTGTCAATAACATTCACATCATTATTCGCATCAGAATCCTTGAACAGCGGAATAAACCCAGAAAACGCACTACTTTCACACTGATTCCTTTCCCTTTTTTCTTCACAGAAAGGTTCGCCACTAGTTCCAGTATTCACTTTATTCCGTGCTTTGAAATTTCGGTATTTGCCTTTACGAACACATTCACTATTGTTATCACTGTTCACATCATTTTTTCGTAAAAAGACATGCCTTAACGTACACTGTTGAAAGTAAATTGTAATAGAAGTTCTAAATGTTTTATACCTTTTCACCGTTTTTACAAAATCCTTTAGCAAAGTCAGCACAGACACTCGCTTCAGGATTAACATTGACATGACTATAAGGACAATTATCGTTGTTGCAACGGCCGCGCAAGAAAAACGAACAAACAGGCATTTTTGCGGGAATGACTTTGTGAGAAAATGGACAGTCATTCAAACGACACGTTCCGCGTAAGAAGCTGTGAGAACAACGTTATACTGTTAACTTTCGAGAGTAAAATCTTACCGCGTACACACAGCCACCTTCTCCGGATCGTGAACATACTTACAGTTATTATTGTGGCAACGACCAAATCTGCAGAAAAACATACAATACGTCTTTTCTTTACGTACATATATTTTGCTGCGTTTTAATAGTACGCGATTTTTAAAAGGTCTCCTTTTTGACGAGTGCCTCATGTTTATTAAGTAATAGTTAGAAGGTTTAAAAAGAAAAAAGGTTTCTCTTGTAACAGACAATCTCTTTGAACGGCCGACACATTCGCTAAAACTGAAATGACAAAAGCATTTTGTGAGCGCCGCCGCCGCCCGCCGCCGAAAGTGAAAACAGCGTCACGATTGGCACGTGCAGAGGTGAATGCACTGTTGTGCACCGATTCGCAACATTGTTTACGTTTCGCTGTCATTCGTTTTGTCACACGGAAAGTAGTCAATACAGTCCCAAACGTTTCGCCCATAAAGCCATTTATTTAGTCAGCAGTTGCCGTTCAGTGATTTCTCTTTCTGTGCCGTAATCGTAATAATGTGGTGCCAGCTCGTACAACCATTCCGACCGTATCACAGTTAACTCTCTCATAAACTCCTGGCTTGTATGTAGCACATCGATGAAGAGAACCCAGGGAGGTGGTCGCGGTCGTGTATACAACACGGACATGGGGTGAATGTGTAGTTCGTGGCCACCGCGAACTGTTTTGTAAACACCACTGTGATGCAAATAAGCTGCGTTCGCGAAAAACCCAGAGACTATACACTTGCGTACTTTATCCACGTCTCCTTTTGCAGACACTAATTTCACTTTAAATCTATTAAGAATTGATTGCAGTCTCTGTCGAACTTCAACAGCTCGAAGCATTCCTTTATAATTTAAATAGTTTTTATCAGCCCAGCTCCTCACTTTGCCAGCAGCAATAAATGCATTGTAGACATTCAGGTTTGTCAACAGATCTCCTTCTTCCACGGAAAATTTGTGTTTCGCATTTCGAGCTTGAATTGAACGCTGACCCTTGGACGGCTGTTGAAACACACTTTGCACTTGTAACATGGCTGTAATTGTCAATGCTTCTTCAGAACAACCGAACGATGCAGACGACAGTAACATTTTTGCGTATTGAGGGTCGAGTGGAAATTCCGCTATTTGCAATCCTAAAGGATCGGTTAATGAACCCGAGTCGTCAATTGCTCCCAAAGCATACAGCAGTTCTAAAGCGGTTATAATATTTTGATTCGGTGGCGGAGATGGAAATTCAAATTTCAATATATTATTGATTCCTAAAGCTTTCAGCTGCACAATGGTAAGAGATAAATTACTTCTTTCAATTTCCGGTGGTGTAAACAAGCTCAGTTTTTCGAAGTGTTCTTCTTTATACAATCGATAAACTTTACCAGCTCTCGTTCGTCCTGCTCTTCCAGCTCTTTGATCGGCAGACGCCTTAGAAATCGGAACTACTACCAGAGAATCAGTGCAAGTTTTTGGATTATAAAACCTTAGTTTGACAAAACCGCAATCCACGACGTATACAATTCCGTCAATGGTAATAGATGCTTCAGCGATGTTTGTCGCGACAACAACTTTTCTAACACTTTTTGGAAAAGATTCAAAAACTTTAAGCTGTTCTGAAGCAGGAAGCGATGCATACATTGGTAAAACATACATTTTCTTCAAATTTTTTCTTTCCTTAATGCTTCTGGCGTATTCGAAAAGTATATCAACAACACGTTCAACCTCTTCTTGTCCTGTCAAAAATACCAAAACATCACCCGAACTTTCATTTTCATGAATTTTTATAACAGCGTTGATGGACGCCTTAACATAATCGGCTGCAGGTTCGTTGAGGTAAAAAACATCCACAGGAAAAACTCTTCCCTCAACTCTAATAATCGCTGTTTTCGCAACTGAAGCAAAAAACTGTTGCATAGAATTCGTTTCTATTGTTGCTGATGACACAATAACTCGCAATTCAGGGCGTTTTTTCAATATTTTTTTCAGTAAACCGAGAACGACATCCGTATTCAATGTTCTTTCATGTGCTTCATCAACAATAACAACTGAGTAATTTTCCAACAAGGGATCACCCATCATTTCGTTAATGAGAATTCCTTCAGTCATATATTTAATTAAAGTCTTTCCACGACTTATACAATCTTCAAAACGAATAGTGTAGCCAACTTGTTCTCCAAGTTCACATTTCATTTCGGCAGCAACTCTAGTTGCCAAATTTACAGCAGCAACTCGTCTAGGTTGAGTGATACCAATCAAGTACATACGATCATCTCCTTTATTCCAATTGCATTCACTTAAATATTGAGCAATTTGAGTGCTTTTTCCACAACCAGTCTGACCTTGAACTATCAGTACTTGATTCTGTTCTAAAAGATAAAGAATATGGTCGCGATACTAAAAATAAATGTAATTTAATTGTCACGTTAGCGCCAAATACCTCGTAAATGGGAAGTCGAAATCGTTGTGCAGATACTTCTAAACCTTTGAACGAGTTGTACACCACTGAGGGTGTTTCTCCAGCCTCGGTTTTTTCTTCTTTCCATCCATCGTCAGTCAATGCTGAATGTGAAAGGTTAAATAAATTCCATACATGAAATACTCACTTTTAAAAAAGTTTGCATTCGACATTTTCCAGCAAGTTGTGAAGTAACGACAGCAGATGTCATCATGAATACGCATATGGAGTTAATGTGCCTACGAAATACGCCATCTGTGAATGTAACAAACGTATGCAGTTGCGTCAACGGCGACAGCATTCGCCGTTCGTTGCGTGTATTGATCGCTGCTTCACAGTTCGATGTTTGCTGCATTCGTTTCGACGTCTCAACGAACGATTCGTTCGTTTGGACAGCGATCTCTACAACGTTCGCAATGAATACTGTTTATAAAATCGAACAGACGTATTCACTGTTTGTTGATATGTTAACTTCAAGTGCGGTGATTATTCGACGCTTTCATCCAATGCTATGTTTGTGTATTCGAATCAAATATCTCCATTTATTATAACTCGTGTTTCCCCAATAAAGTGTTTCGAATCGACATAATGTCGCGCAAAAATTGATGCTTAAAGTGCGGGACACTTGAACTTTGAAAAGATTATCTTGATTGTATTGCGATGAAATAACTGATGAAACGTTTTTTGATAATTGTGCTGCAAGAGAATTTTGAGAGCTTTAAAGTGCCATTGAATCTTTGTTCGTTTTGTATTTCAATATACAGAGCTGTGAAAAAAATGAATTAAACTTTGAACAGATTGCGTGTGAGTCCATGTTTTTAATTTTAATTATGGTTGGTTTTAAGTAACACTTTCTTATATCGTACAGTGTTGCGTCAAACGAAGCGTTTGGAAGCTAGTGTTCTATACAAGCTTCGAAAACAAGCATAAATACTGAACATAACGTTATTTCAGTTACTGAAGGAAAGGGTTAAGAAAAGCTTTCGGCGATTTCTTTTTAATTAACGTGTATGGCTTTCGTATTGCGGCAACCACTGAACTGTTAAACACTGGAAAACACGTCAGAAATGTTGCTTTGTGTAAACTCATCTTGACAACTGATTACGGAATCGGTTTTTCGAAAATGTTTACGACTCAGCGATAAACAGTCAGTATTAATGTGTACATTTTACCTCTGAAAACTTTCAATTGAACAAAAAGTGTTTCGGGACAACTTTATTGGAGAAAAAAGTGTCAATGTCGATTTGCAGTAGTTCAATTTCCGCGAATCGCTGTGAGACACTATTCGCTACAATGAAAATTGATAAGCAAAGTTACTTCAATGAAGAGACCAGAAAGGTATTTATTTTTTCTTTCACTTTTATTATTTTCTGTTGACTTTCGGTTAAAGTGATGGTTGTTTTCTGTGCGATGGCAACCGATTGTTGCTATTGTTAAAATCAATTACCAA
The DNA here is from genome assembly GCA_003675905.2 of Leptotrombidium deliense. Classification (NCBI taxonomy): domain Eukaryota; kingdom Metazoa; phylum Arthropoda; class Arachnida; order Trombidiformes; family Trombiculidae; genus Leptotrombidium; species Leptotrombidium deliense. The sequence goes on from NCKV01000716.1 coordinate 9,698, forward strand.
CGAACACTAAAAGTTTTTTGAGCTTATAAATGTCAAGAAAGTTAAAGTGCTCAAAAATAGGAAATAAAATAATGTTGTACGGTACATATATTTGTTTGAAAAAGTTGAGTGTGGCAGACAGTTGCAGTGTGAATATCGATTTCAAGTGCAAATCATTTCTACAAAAAAAACTTGCACAATCGCGCCTAGAGTAGCTTTGCAAATTTAATCCGCATAAATATCGAATATCGAATCCACAGTGCATTTTAATGAGGTTACTGTGGAAACTTGCGACCGTTATTCTGTTCATGATTGTACTGTTCTCTGGTTTCAAAAACGTTTGCATTCAATTAACATTTTATTTTTCACGATGTGAATAATTATTCATTATTTCCATTGTGATTACTTTCAATCGAATAATAGGCGAAAGTTAATGAATGTTTAATTTGTCTCGACGTATGAAATGTTCTCAACGAAGCACAGGAACAGGAAACATTAAGATTGCTGATTATCAACAATTACGTGCATGTGTACTATGTTGTGATGAGAAATGAAAATGTAACTTTTCCCAAAACAAAACCGATAGAAAGAAGAAAATCATTCATCTTTTTTTGTCGTTGCTGCTCTTTTCTCGAACGAACGAATATTACAACATAAGTGTGTCTGTATCTATGTGAACAACAGTTTTCTGGCATGTTGATAAGGACATTAATAACCAAAGTTTGTTTTTCACACACAATGACGCACTAATCAACAAAGTAATGCTATCAATTCAAGCGAAAATTGAAATTGTTTTTAATGTTTTAAACTTAACTTTGATGAAACAGTTAAAATATTGTGCTGACGTTTTTAATTTTTTAATAGTACGTGAAACAGCAACAAACGTATGAATGTTGCTGTTGCTTGCACTCCGTAAACATTGCGAGTGTCACTCACGATTAAACACAAAAATAAAAAGAACTTATCAATTTTCGACAACGCCTTTTCAAATGCAATTAAACGGATGCGAGTTGCAAGCGATCATTGTACAGCAAACGTTTGATCTTGTTGTACTTTATATTCCAAGTGCGTATTAATGTTCATTGTTTTGGAACATATAAACGAGTGAACAATGTACAGCAATGTATAGAAATGTAAAAATTGATGGTTTCTGTGATTTTAGTGAAATGTGTAAAACTGAGAAAAGCGCGTACAAAATATATTTCAACTGCATTCAGTAACTTTTAGAATAGTGTTACAACAGTACTTTGCAATATTCCTTATCCATTCACTTCTGTTATGACTTATACGTTATAACTTTCTCCCAACTTTTATTTGTGATTGTCGATAAAAATGCAATGAACATGGAATGAACAGATTTTTTAAAATGATGTTGGTGTGATAAAACGATTTTGTATGAACGTGAAAACGTTGTTTAAACTGCTTTTTATGGAATGGAGAGGTACAGAATAGTCTATAGATCGTATAAAAAGTAAGGTGAAAGTCGTATCATATCTGTTACTCATTTATTTTGGTTATGCTCACAAAAGATATTTTAATATTTTTCGTGGAATTATGATAATAGTCGTTTGTAGTTTATTATACAAATTCAGTTATCAACATTATGCTAGCGATGTGTGAACAAAAACAATGTTTACTGATTACTGCTGGCTAAAGAGCACATATTTTTGTGACATACACTTACATTATGTAATTAGACGGCGACTTTAAAACTACAGAAGTTATATTTGCAGTGTGTGTAGTCTAAAGAGTCTGTGAAACGTTTTGCGGTACATTTAACATAAATCATTTTTAAAATTTTGCTGCCAACTTTTTCTCCTTTAAAAACAATAATAAACGAGCATTTCTTGGAGGAATGAACAGCCTTTGTTTTGAGTATTTGAGCACAAACCCAGTATTTCTCTGCAATTTTCTCTTTGGTTTATAGTGTCAATGTTCAATGCGATACAAGACTAATGAATTTCTTTATTTTATCGTAAAATTATTTAGGTGTATGCGTGACAATTATTTTATGCTTGATTTCGTAATTTTGAATACACAATAAGTGACATGTGAAATTGTAGTTGCAGGTCTTTGTAAAGCACGCATTTCTTGACGCACCTTTTTATGCTTTTTTGTGTGATAATCTCTTGTTTTTTATGCTCTTTCGTGTGAAATTCAACATCTTTTTTCAACTGTTTGAAATCAATTATAGATGTATTCGGGAAGTAAACTTGGAGAGACTGCTGTAATCGAATGTTTCAGATTTCGGTTCAGTTTGTCGTCAATGTATTTATTGAACGAGCAAAAATAGTGCTCATTTTGTTCATATGTTTCTGTGCACTGCAATACTAATAATAAAGTTTCTGTTTGCTGCTGTCATTCTCGATCAATATTATTGCGATTAACGTCTGTAAATTACGTTTTACACGACTACACAAATTATGCATTCAATGTGACATCGAAGTGCTCATTTTTTAAGTTTCTTTTTTAATGTGTATGCGATTCGCTGTTGACATATTTTTAGAATTACTCTTAAACTATCTTTAACGTGAAACATTGAGAGTATCATTGATATCTGGAATATATTAATAAAAAATAAGGGAAAAATCTGATTCGGTCGCTTTTATTGAATTGAGTTTGTTAATTTGCAACGGTTTCGCAGCCGCATTTCAGTGAAGAAAATCAGTGTTTATCATTTTTATTGTTTACGAAACGTACTTTCATGTGTTTGTAGAACGTGATCGCAGCAACGGCGAAGTTGTTAAATTTAAAATTAATTGCACATAAAAACCCTTGAATTGAGATCCGTGTCACGCTTACATTGATATTTTCTACAAGTCCCAATTCTCGAGAAAAATGGAAACATTTTTACTTTGTGTTAATGTTAGCTAAAGAATTTTTGCTATATTTTATACAGTCAAAACTACATAAAGTCACACAATTTGTTACACTAATTCCACTAAAGTGACTTTACAGATGTACGGGAAAAGCCATAAGGTCAAAATTGCTTCTACAAAAGTGTGTGACTTAATGGAAGGGTGACTTATACAGTTTTGACTATATAAGTATTTTTTAGAAAGGCAAACTTTAAACATTGTGACATTTACAGCACTGTTTGGCAAAAGCGCTGTATGAGAATTCATCGGAATCACCCGACGAACTTTCATTCTGCAAAGGAGACATTGTAACCGTTTTGGAACAAAATCCAGGAGGACTCGAAGGTTGGTGGTTATGTTCTCTTCGCGGAAGACAAGGAATTGCACCTGGAAATAGACTGCGTCTGATGCCAGGGATGTACGATTGCACTGGTCTCGGATACGCAGCGTCTCACAACGTTCCCGGAAATGGTAATTCTGGCAATTTTTCCGCTTCTCTTCCTTCGACCCCTTCTTTAACGAATGGTTCGCGGAGACAAAGCTGGCACACAAATTCAAACAGGGTACGTTAATGCTCATGTAATGTAGATAACGTTTATTTGATGTGCATTTGCGATGAAACAATATAATGATTCATATCCTTTTTAAGTCTTCTATTTGTTATCAACGTTAATTGCTTAAGTTCGGTAAATTGTAATTAATGCTAAGAGAGTGGGAGATATCGAACAACAGTTCCGCTGCTTTTGCTCTTATCTTTAATTGAACGTGTTTACAGATGTTTTGTTTTCGTTTGCTGGCGCTTATTGCATTTACATAAACTTTAACCATTTAATCTATTCTTAAAGAATTCCGCGAACTGCAATGAAGCAGAAGAGTTAGAAGGCCTTTCATCTTGGAAAAAAGCGTTACTTTCTGGAAAGCTTTAAAAATGTTCCTTCATTCTGTACAATTTTTCATTACTGAGTAACTTTTTTATATGCTTACAATATTGCGATTTACTTTATTTCATTTTTGTCCTCATTTTCCGCAACTCAGTAAGGTTTTACAATTAATTAGCAACAGCATTTTTGAAGAATTATTTAGCAGAGCAGCAAATTCACTTTAAGCGATCGATAATTGTTTCTTCTTTATTCTGTTTTTTTTTTCTTTCGGGCTTTTATTCTTACTGATAGTTTTAGTTGATTAAATGAAGTTTATGACCAGGAAGTGATGGTCAGTTTTAATTAGTGTATTTGAAGCGTGTTTCAAACATTGAACGTTTCGTTTCGTTCGCAACTTTTTCATGTTAGTGTTCTAATTCGAACAACAGCGAAAGTTGCGTGGGAAGGGAATCGAGGTTCTTGTAAATAGTTTCGTTATTCTTTCTTAAAAGAAAAAGTGAACTTTATCTCTTACAATTTGCATCTGTTAGTGTTATGTAATAATTATTCAGTTACCGTTTCCCCATTATGAACAACTGCTCTTTTACTCTTATTGACATTAGAACTTATGTTATCTCTTGCGTAATTTTGTAACTGTTGCCAATCTCAACTTCACTCTAAGCCAAGCTTTTGCAGTTGTAATGTCTGTTTTTTGAATGGATTTATTTGCACTCTATATTTCTGTATACAATGTTGTATTTGTTGTTGCTGCTTTTTCCGTTTTGTGTTTAAACGCGGAACTTTAATCCAATGTTTTCATTATTGAATAGCAATTTTAATTTTCAACCAAATAAGAAACTATAATAGTATATCGGTGAAATTTGTAAAATTCCGGTAGTAAGTAAGACATTTTGAATCTTTGTTGTTATTTTATTTTAATATTTTTGGTGCATGTGTATGCGAACTGTGTGTAGTTT
>NCKV01000717.1:0-14369 GCA_003675905.2 Leptotrombidium deliense
GTCACTGATTTTCAACGCACGGTCACTCACGGCCACTGAAAGGTGAGTCACGACTCACTCACTCACGCCTTTTCACGGCTCACGGGTTGACACCTCTATTGTACATTGTATTTGCAGTATAAAATAAGTTTGTAGATAAATTTATTTATCGAAACATGTTTGACTACTTTGTTTGCACATGTCATTCCTCAACATTAACATGAGTTTTAATCTTTTCTTCGTTTCAGATAATTTCTTCTTCGAAATTCCATAGAAAAGGTCTTTTTTAAAGTGTGGACTTTGAGATAAAATGATTAACAAGTGTTTTAACTTTGTAAAAATGGCGGAAATGCAGAACAATGAACCTTAACAAGCACAAATAATGACCAAAAAGCAGCAAAAATAAAATACGGAGTGCGTCTCTGTGATTAGCAAAGGAAATTGTGTCACTTTCACAACCTTCAGGACCTTCCCTTGTCAAATCCACTTTTACATCACCTGTACATCACTACTTTTTCGGTCAGTCTTGTAAGATATTAATAAAATTTGAATCAAATATATTAAATACTATGTGTTGTAAGTTATGGTTCACGCATTGAAAATGATTCAATAATTAAATTAATTAAAGTATTTACCGATTTTTAAAAAACAAGTTTAGATTCACGGGTGTGACGGTGAGCGCAGCAAAAGTGAGCGAAGGATTAGCTATGGTTAATTAAGTCTTCACATGTAAGTATTTCAATGTGTGGACCATAACCGGAGTGCACGATAAACCCTACTTTAAAACATTGGAATTTATTTGTGAGTAATGGAATAAGTAGTTCAATGATTCTGCAGATGTATCGCAATTGTGTAATTTCATCGATAACCTTTAAGTTTAATAAAACAACTCTCCTTAATAATTATCAACTTATCGAAATTTCAAGTTGATTGATTTTCTAAGATTCTCAGGAAATCAAGTTGTCGATTCTAGTTATTATTATGTAACTTCAATTGCAAGTAAAAGTAAACGATGTTCTCTTTAAGAATCAAGTTTACCAGTGTTACAAGGTTACGTAATTTAAACAACGAAATTAGAGATGCGTATCAAAAAATGAGACAACTCTCGAATTTATAATGAAGTTAAAAATACAGTGAAACCTCTCGAATAAATACCTCTCGAGTATGAACACCTGTGAAATATGAACATGTATTTACGGCCCGAATGAGCACAATGGGATCGTAATGTACTTCTCAATTAAGAACACCTTCCAAATAAAGTTATGAACAAGTTTACAATCCCCGAGCAGTATTAACAACACTTCTCGAAAATTTATTCTCACCTTCTGCTGAATATATAAAATCAATTTTTACATTAATAAAAAGTTAATCACAGTAGTAATGTATTGAGTATCAGCAAAAAATATCAATTCACAGCAACGAAAGCACGAGCAAATTGCACAAATACTATTTACCGCAACAGAACTTTTTTCAGAATATACATATGCATTGAATAGAAACAATTGAAGATCTAAATTATCATCAAATTCTGTTGAAACAATCAAAAATTACAAGTAATGTCAAATAACAGTTTTTAATGTCAATCTCCCAATTATGAACACCTCTCAAATATGAACACAATTATTGGCACTGTACGTGTTCACATTCGAGAGGTTCAACTGTAATTGCAAAGTATAGTGAAACAAAGAACTAGTTTGACACATTTCAATATGAAACTGTTCTCGGTAATTTGAATCCATTGTCGTTTTGCAAAAGTTGCACGGTTAAACAAAAGAGATAAGATTTAAAACAAAAGTCAAAGGCGTCAACGATGTTCAAACGTTGAACGCCGTCTAATATTGCACACAAAGCGATGAAACAAGTGATTAGGAAAGTTTGTTTTTAACCAAATTCGTGTGCGCGAAATGGTCACTTTTTACGATGTGCAGAAAGAAGTGAGCTTTTGATTCTAAAAAACTCTTTTAATTACCGAATCGTAACATTTTTAAACATAAATTTCAGTTACCATTTGAATGCAACTTTGAAGCAAACAAAGTAAACAGAGGACAATGGCAGAAACCAATCGAGTTTTTGCTATCTTGCGTCTCAATGTGTGTTGGTCTCGGAAATGTCTGGCGATTTCCTTACGTAGCGTACAATAATGGGGGAGGTAAGTACACACTTGTCAATGTTACATAAAATACAAATTGGCACTTTTTCTCTAGGATCATTCCTCATAATTTATTGTATCTTGCTTTTATTAGTTGGTCGTCCGTTGTATTATTTGGAACTTTCATTGGGACAGTTTAGCGGTAAAGGTCCTATTAAGGTCTGGAAATGTGTGCCGTTTTTAAAAGGTATTACTTATCAATAAGGAGATTTTGATTTCATTGTAACATATTTCTAGGAGTTGGTTTCGCTCAGATAATCACGGTTTCATACGTAATAATATTTTATAATTACATCATGGCTGTCACATTATATTACCTTTTTATGTCGTTCAATAATCCACTTCCTTGGTCTGTCGCAGATGAAAGTTGGTCATCGAGTTGTTATCTGAATATTACCGAAAACGATTTTGCTTGTAATACATCACTTTCACAAGAATATTTTCAGTGAGAACATTTCTTTAAGTGTCTACTTTAAATTACACTAATGAGTATCTGGAAAACTTAGAAATCATGTTCTTAAGGCACCAAATTGGTTTAACTGGCGACTGGCAGGTTGCTTAACGCTTTCTTGGGTAGTTGTGTATTTATGCGTAATAAAGAGTGTTGCTTCACTGGGAAAAGTTAGTAAAATACACATGCTAAATTGATGTTTAAATAAGATTATTTAACCAGGTCGCTTATTTTACTGCTTTATTTCCATATTTGATGCTCATTTGTCTGTTGATTGTTTCTCTTTTACGAGAAGGATCAACTGATGGAATACTTTATTTCTTTACTCCCGATTGGGCTCGAATGTTGGATCCACGTGTTTGGTACAGAGCATTAGAACAGTGCTTCTTTTCATTAAACATCTGTTTCGGAGCTGTTTTAATGTACGCTAGTTACAACAGATTTGATAACAACGTTTATCGGTAAGACAGGCGAATTCGAAACAAATGCTCATCATTTTCATGATTACAGAGATTCGATGATAATCAGTGTCGTGGACACTTTTTCAAGTATTCTAGCAAGTTGCGTCGTTTTCGCAGTCTTAGGTTCCATGTCTCATGAACTTAAAACACCAATTTCTGAGTTGGTTAAAATGCAAGGTTTGTGCTGAATTTATAAAAAATTTTGCCAATTTGTTATTTAAAGGCGAAGAATTGGCATTCATTGTTTATCCACAAGTGCTAAGTACTGTGAAAGTAGTTCCTCAACTGTGGTCAGTATTGTTTTTTATAATGTTGTTTGTTTTGGGCGTCGGAAGTTCAGTGTCACAGGTCGAAACAATTTTAACTTGCATTCGAGAACAATTTCCTCGCCTAATGAATAGAAAATCGTCGATCGCTTTAATTGCGTTGACAATATTCAATATTTGTGGATTCAGTTTAACGAACAATGTAAACAGTGTTTAAGTTTGAATCAAATTTTAAATGAATTTTAGTCTGGTAGGGACGTTTTAAAAATTCTGAACAACTACGGAACCGGCAGTGCAGCATTTTTGTACGGAACACTTCAAACAATAGGTGTGATGTGGATCTATGGATGTAGAAGATTTTGTTCGGACATCAAATTCATGTCTTCGCAATTCGTTGGTTTATTTTGGAGAGTTACGTGGACTATAGTCTGTCCATTCGCATTAGTGGTTAGTTTCTTAGTTCAGCATCTAAAACTAATAAGAACATAGGTAATATTTATTTTTGGAACGTACACTGAAGTAACTGCACACACTGAGAAATGGATTGTTACTATGTCTGGTTGGAGCTTAGCTGCATTAGCAGTGCTTCAAATTCCGATTTGGATGGTAATCACAACTCAGTCGTACACCGGTACTATTAAACAAGTAAGAGAGCCAACATTTTGTGTTCAAAATTTATTATAAAATTCGTCAGCGATTGGAACAATCAATAACACCGAGCGAGGACTGGGGTCCATCGGATCCAAGTCATTACTACAGATGGAAGAATCACCGAATACTGGAAAAAGAAGGCACTATTCCGCTTTCATTCATAACTCTGCGTTGAACATTAATCTGAAAAACATTACTGTAAATGCGTGTCATTAATAAAAACATGGTTTCACTGCAAACATTAATGGAACATCAATTATCAACCATTAATCCTTCACCTCATAAATTGCAATATAATTTAAAAATAAAAACTCAACCAAAAATTAGTACAATAAGTAAAACGAAGCCGCTGTAGAGGGACGGAAGATTCTCGCAAACTTCTTGCAATACTGCTGCTTGCTTTATGATGTAAAAGTTGTCACAATCAATTATTGGTAGATTCATGATTCAGTGATTATTAAGTATAAAAATAGAGATTTATATTTTATCAATTGTCACTGCATGTCATGTTGGAAGAAACCGTTATGAAGGGCTTCTACTAAAAGATCGCATTAACGGAATTAGCAGAGATGGCGGACCTGATTGCCGCAAAAATGGATGTTGCAAAAGTTCGCTGGCAGTCGCTCTCTGCGAAGGATCGCGAACAAGTATTTTATCCAAGAAAGACAACAATCTGGAAGACACTTTGTTACCGTTCTTCAGCTTTGGTGGTGGCATGTCTCTAATTCTTCGCATGGCTTGTAATGGTGGCTCATTGAAAAACGGAGGCTCTCCGTCTACCATCTCAATAATCATTATTCCTAAAGACCAAATGTCAACTTCAGTGCCGTATGTTAGACGCGAAATGACCTCAGGGGCCATCCAATAAGGTGTTCCAACTAATGATTTTCTTTTTGGTACTTCTGGTGAAACTTGGGCACAGAATCCGAAATCCGACAATTTGATCTAAATACAAAAAATGATTTTGTTTTCGAAGATGAATATCGATGCTTACTCTGCCGTCTGCGGCTAAAAGTATGGAGTCACTTTTAATATCACGATGGATAACGCCTTGAGAATGCAAGAATGCGAGAGCTTTCAGGCACTGTTTACAGACAGTCGCAATTTGTTCCTCATCCATTCTAAAAATTAACATTAAAATATCGTTTAAGGGGCAATGATTACCTTGCGTGCGTCACGATATCGGTGAGGGCACCTCCTTCTAAAAACTCCATGACCACCCACAGCTCATCGTTCACCAAAAACGAGTCGTACATTTCTACTATATTTGGGTGATGGTAATCTCGCATTATGACCACTTCGTTAAATAACAATTCTCTTCTTTGTTGTTTTCGAAGATCCATCTTTTTTACGGCCACTTGCTTACCAGTACTGCGTTCGGTGGCTATGCATACAACACCCGTCGAACCCTCACCAATTCTAATAAAGTTGTCCAGATTTTCGCGAGGATCTCCAGGACTAACAACCATTTGTAAAGCTGCACGAAATTGTTCATGTGAGAGGCGCTGTTGTTGCTGCTGCTGCTGTGGCTGTTGAGGTTGCATTTGAGGACTTGGATTTCGCTGCTGCATTGCTTGCTGGTTATATTGATTATTAGAATTATGTAGCTGCTGCTGCTGCTGTAGCTGCACTGTAGCGGCATTTTGGGAATGTACGGCAGGTTGGTTATTCGGAATTATCTGTTGCTGTTGAACCTGCAGTTGTATTTGCTGCTGTTCTGACGGTGTCGTCGGCGAATGCTGCCCTTGTGGCTGAAGTCTTATTTTAGTTTGTTCTATTGGTGACTTCGACCTCATTTGCAACGCTTCTTTAGTTAATTGTATATCTGAAGGATGTATTAGCTGTTGTGGTGAATGTTGGTTTACGTGGTACTGATGTGGTTGCGGCTGAAGCTGCAAATGTAAATTTGCCGGTTTCGATTGTGGTGACACTTGTCGGAGAGGCATTATTTTGTTATTATTAAAGCCATTCTTAAGCTGCTGATGGTTTTGTGGATTTGGAGCTGTATACGGACCTGGGCCTGGAAAGTGTGGCAATTGATGTCCAGCGTGTACAGGCATCTGATGTCCCATAAAGGGCATTGTCGGCTGAGAAGCAAATCTGTGTTGATGCTGGTGATGGTGGTGATGAAATCGATGATGCATGTGGTGGTGGTGTGTGTGGTTATCGTTTCCTTCATTGGAGTTATTCTGGTAATGAAATCCATCCATAGTTTCATTTTCAGGAACGGGAGGAGGCATTCTGTTAGGACGCACCTGTGGCACAGGCGGTGAGTCTGCTTTTCGCAACGAATTGCTTCGAGTCACATTTGCCCGAGATTGTGTTGAAATTTGATTGTTAGGTAGTCCCTTCAAAGCTACCAAAGAGCCGCGAACAATTGTTTGTTTCTTAAAATCGATCATCTCTGTCTGAGTGATGTTTGAAGGATCAATGATCGGTTTCGGCCTCAACACCGTATCTGCAGCTTGAATAATACTGGCCCATTGCGGAGGTAGACCGACGAATTTTCCTTCTCGTCGATCGAAACCGGTGTGCACTCTATGCTCGAAGTTTGTCGGTGCCGAAATAATCGGTTTCTTCTTCTTCTTCGCAAACATTTCTCACAACTTTTTTCAAACAAAACCTTCTGTGAAAGGGACTCTCAGTTGATTGCGTCTGTGAGGCATTCGCAAACAAATTGCCGATAAAACACGAATTTCACAGACAGAGAATATTCCGTTTTTAGCTATTTTCGCACTACTCTGAGCTTGAAAACGTCTTCTATTCTTCGAAACGTAACAACAAAGACTAAAATTTCAAAGCAGTGCCGCAGTTATGTGCTTGACAAACGAAGTGTGACGTCTAAATTCTAACGGATTTTGTTTTGCACGTCGCGTTTGCGGCAAACTAACGAGTCAAGCTTCGGTAACATCAGTAATCACTACTGAACACTTTTATCGTGAAATGTTTACTGACAGCACATTCGCATATATTAATAAAATGGCAATTATAGCAGTGCTTTTGAGACGAAGTAGATTGAATAATTGTAGTGTTGGTGTTTTGTTTAATTATATAAACATTGATAACGAGTAACACAAATGCTCGCAGAATTAATTCAAACACCTCTCAGGTTTCGTCGTCTGAAAGAACAAAAAAATGTTTTCGATTCGAGTTAACATTCATCGAGGATTTATTTACATTGTTCGTTGTAACACGAGTGATGGCTTTGAAAAAGTTTCGTAAGCATCTCTTCGGATGATAACTGTGCTCATATTTCTCAAACAGCAGTCATTACTTTCTCAAATTACGATGAAACTCTGAGTTTGAGCGCAAAAGTTGTGCACAGTTTCTTCGCAGCGAACAGCGAACGAACAGTTCTCTCGTCGTTCGAAGCTGTACAAAGCGAACGTTAAAGAGAGATCGGATTACAAGTAATATTCTCGTATTCTATGGAAAATAAAAGCCTGATTCGCTCTCATTCCGCGTTTTGCTTTTGATTTTCAGCTCTTCTCCTATAAAAGTTCGTCATTCGTTTCATTACCTTTAATGGCCTTTTCGGCGCACATTTCATTATTTCGAAACTAAACGCAACTGAACTCAACTGAACATCCATCGTTCGCAAAGATGACTTTCGACTGAAAAATAATTGTTCCTCAAAATTTGCAGATTCCGAGAAGTGATTGCAAACGATACGAGCGCTCGTTATATTTGCACGGCTATTGATTGCATCGCGGCAACCAGCGACACTTCCCCGCTAGCTGTGTCGCCCTTTGTTCGCTTTCTGTCCGCAATGCTCGACCAAAGAAGAGCTTTTGCAAACAGGTGGGCAACAAATGCGAATATTTTCTCGCTGTGTCGGAGGGGCTCGAGAACGCAGCGACAGCAATTCGAGTGCACATTGCCATTCTTTCTCCCCAAATTGCTTCTTACACTCACAAATTACTTATTATAATTAAAATCATTATCGATTCATGGTGCACTTCTTTTTTATGCGCTTTTCACCGAATTTTCTATAAAATATTGTCTCTGAGGGATTAATTAGGTAACACAGTTCACAACTACCGCAAACGTCGACTGCGAATGTGATAATCAATCTTCGATGTAATCGCTTTAAATCAGCAACAGAATTGCACTTATCAGCAATTATCAGCAACTGTTCTCTTCAATTTAACGTTTCGCACTCTTAAATCGTTTTGCAAACAATCATTTCAGGGCATATTTGGTGGTGCACACATTCGCTAATGAAGTGCTCACAACTGACTGTGATTTTTGGGTGAAACTTTAGATGCGATACGACGTCGGAAAGGAGATAACAATCTACCTTCTTTACAAGTGAATTATGAGCGTTCTGTGCACTCGACCACCGAGTCACTAAAACTTGGCTCTCACTGACTTCTCTCTTTCTCCGAAAAATGTGTGAAAAGTAGCAGTCTCCGCGACTCGAAGAATACTTGAGTTTCAACAACCAGATACACTACTCTACACAAATATTTTTACACAAAACGTTGTTGAAATTTATACTTCGAGTGATTCTCAGTGATACAGATTCAATTGCTTCCAAGTGTTCGTGAAGAAGTTTTAACAACTTAATGTATAGGTTTATATAACTGAATTAACAATAATTATTGAGTTTCAAGTTTCGTTTTTTATTGCATCTGTCGGTAAACATTGAAGGACAAAAATACGAATGTCTTTAAACATTATCTAACAAGTTTGCCAGAAAGAGGTGTAAGAAAGAGTTTTGTAAAAATGAAAGCCATGTGTTACACTGCGATCGAAATGTTGATTCTACAGTCAGTCCACTTAAAAGTATAATTTGAATGAAAACGTATCGAGCGAGAGTACTAGAAAAACATATTCTGTGCACTAAAATTACAATTTATAACAAACAAATGTAATGAAATGTGTGCAGAAGTGTATTTGAGGCAATTAAATGAACTGCAATTTATTTCACAGCAAAATGTTGATTTAACAAACAAAGCAACAAACAATTTTAATGTTATGTCAAATAAAATGTGATCGAAAGCAATAAAATGTGTAATCGAGTATAAAATGTAAATTTATAATTTAGCTTTAAATCTCGTGAATCGTGGAACAAGATTCGGGATGAATGTAGTAATTACTGCAACTGTTGAACACATTGTTTGTGTAACTGTTGGCGTTATTAAAGCTCGAATTATGAGTGTGGTTATAGCTGTTCTTCATCGGCTGCGGAGAGGCCGGAGTTCTGTCTCTCTGTCGACGATTCTTGAACCAATTGCTTACTTGAGTTAATGTCAGTGTCGTTCTTTCAGACAGTCTTTTCTTATCTTCAGGCGTTGGATAACGGTTTTCGCTGTAAAACTTTTTCAGAATATTTCGCGATGAGTCTTTAAAACAATATACAGTATCTTCACCGTCCCAAATTGTCTTCGGCAGCGGATGCTTGCGTCGCAGTCTGTATTTGTCAACCGCACCTAAAGGTCGTCCGCGCGTTATTTCGGACTCACGGTAATGCGCGTTGTACCACAGTTTCTGTAAACTGTCGTGATGTTTTTCGTCGAAGCTGTGAGTTTGCAGCAGTTCGTACAGTTTCTTGTACTCACCCGTTTCGTAAGCAACAATCGCTTTTACTTTCACCACAGTATCACTATTGCCTATATTGTCCGGCAGCAGTGGCAGAAGCCTGGAAAGTTTTTCGATGGCACCCGCGTGCAGATTGGCCTCCAAAATGCAAAGTACCTGCTCAATGGTCAACTGTTTGAAGCTGAACGCTTCGGTAGTCTCGCGTCGATGTTCACTGTTACCGGTCGACAAACTGTTGGAACCCGAATCGGGACACTCTTCGGAATCATTGGTGTCTCCAACTTCTGACTTAATGCCTGCGCTTACAGAGGAACCGGTTTTCGAGATGATCGGCGAGTAATGAGAAAGTTCTAAAGTTGATTCAACAAGAGTCGGCCCGTAATCATTGTATGTTATTGCGCGCGAGTATTCTGTGGACACATAAGATTGCATAATAAAAACTGTGACTAACACCGAAAAACACTAGACAATAGATCGCAGTGATCAGTTTGTTGCTTATCAATTCACTCGCAACTCTATCGTGAAAGCGATCGCAAAGATGCTGCGATTTCACAATTGGTGCGCAGCTTCTATCGTCTACAGCCAATGGATGTCTGACATGCTATGAGTCCACCCATGCATTCGGTTCGCGTCACGCGCTTTTCTACATTTGTCACAACCTATTCATTAAAGGATCACAGAGAGTGCAATTTCTTTATAGACGTGACAAAATACATTCGATTCGGCACACAACTGCACCATTTTTAACAAAGAATTAAATGAAGTGTTCGACGAGAGAATAACTGTCAAAAAGTAGTTTACGAAAAGCACAAATTGTTCATTTTGTCGCTCAAGTCTCCTCCTCTGTGAACTCGACAATATAACAGCCATTAATTGTCCGATACTTCTCTTTAATCCATTCTCGCGTTTCACCGACCAACAGTCGCATTCAATCGCCTTGTCGCGTCCGACACTCTTTGAAATGGCACTTCTTTGATTTGCGTCTAACAACAAACAAGACGCATTCATGAATTGTGCATTTCGATGTTTTCCTGCGACAACCCGCAGTCAATGAGAATACACTCAGAGGTGTGTGTCCGCTACAAATGCGTCTCATTTATTCCGCTTCACTGCGTGTCGTCCGCACCAAATTTTTTCTCGACAAACTTTCCAATAATAATTATTTATTGCAATGTTTGCTGTTTAATTGAAAAACATAATTTTTGCAAAAAACAATCATTTTATTAACACTGAAATATTTTTGTGGCGACTCTTAAACTAATCTCTTAGATTAGAATTCGATTGGCTTTATGTGATGAGTATACAAATGATGCAGTTTAGTGTACGGTTGCGGACCTAGCAAAAAGTCATGGAATGGAGGGAGTAATGTTTTCTTGAATTCCATCGCTTTCGGTCACTAAAGCCCTTTCTAAAATAACTCTTCCCTCCTTGTAACGTTGACTCTCTTCAGTTGCGAACTCGTAAACCCAACCCAACTTCGTGTCACAGTTTTTGCATGACACATCGCGGACCATGTGTCGACCAGTTAACATCACTCTGTCCTGAACATCACTGTGGATAACAGAGGCAACACTTGTTCAGTAAAAGGGTTTACTATTCGCTTCACTTCGCAACAAATAAATCATTGAAACGAAAAACGACACAAACATCTGCAAAAATCGCTCGCTTTACAATAATTTCATTATGAAAAGCAAAGGAAAAAGAATAGTGGCAAAAAAGATTAAAAATGATGTTCATTTGAAGTAGAAATGCCACAGTGTACGAAACTCAGAACTCCCTTTAATTACCTGTAATTAAGGTTAACGACTTTGTTGAATAGAAATGCGCGTCCAGTCGCGCCTGTGAATCTGGTTGATATTAATTCGTGTCGATTTGTAAGGAAAGTGTCACATGAGGCGCAGGAAAACAGTCTTAAACCACCGATGTGTTCCAAGAATATTCTTCCCATTTTCGTGTCACTGTTTGTTGTCGAAAACAACTGAGATATCACGTGATGTGACGCACTTCGGGACCGTTTCAAGATACGACTGTTAACAGCAAAATTTTCAATTTTTGAAATCAAAATCTCGAATTTATCGCAAACTTTAAGCTTTTATAAAAATTTTAAAAAGACTATTTAAAATTTTCTTAAAACAGTTGTATTTCACAAACGACTCCAAATCGTAGTAATGAATATTTACTCGTTATTTTTACAAAACAAAAATAAAGTGAAAAGTTTGTAAACGAACGGAGAAAGTCATTTAAGAGTACCGCAAAATTGCAGAAAGTGAGGAATGAAAGAATTCAAAAAATATGTGTAACAAATTTTGGGACACATGTACGCCAAGTAAAGTATCTCATGTTTGCTGAGTTGTCACTTTATCTCCTTGAAATTCATTAATTTAAACACTTGACTATGAAGAGTAAACTTTACACTACTTCGCTACCTTATTTTTAAGTTAAGTTGAATGAAGTCACGCTCAACAACTTTCTTTCCATTTTGTTCATAAATGAACTCTTATGGTTTCTCAAATACTCCCATTTTGACAGCAAAATGTTTCTTAAAGTTTGCATGAATTTTTTAAGATTCAGATTAATAAGTATTGCTTCGCGAGACTAATCACAATCACAATAAAAACACTCATAAGTATAAAAGTGTAGTTTTGAAAATGATCTTTAAATAATTAATAAGAAATTCCGAGGTATTTTTATTGTTATGTAAATGTTTTTGATATCAAATGAAATGATATGCTAAATGAAGAGCAGTGATGACATAAAAGCATTATTTCATGTTGAGAAGTCTTATGCAAAACAAATATCATTTTTCAGCCTCCGCAGGAGGTTAACATCGCTGGTGGTTTATATTAAGTGCTAACATCGTTTCATTAGAATAACATTAATTGTTTTCACATGAAGCACTCTTTATTAACAGATGTGAAAAGGAATTTACATAAGATATGCGAAAAGTTAAATATTATTATTTTCACGAATTTGTTGTGTTGTGAAACCATAGCGACGAAGTTGAAAACAAAAACTGCATGAAAATGGTTCGTTGATAGTTACGAATTATTATATAATATTTAAATCTAATTCATTTACAGTTACTTTCGCGTGTAAAATCAGGATCAAAATCTGCGAACAGTGTCTCGAGTGCCGGCAAGAATTCTGCAAAAGCGAAGCTTCCTCAACTCGAGGACTTTCTGAAGCAACGCGATTACATTGGAGCAATCACATTTTTAGAGGTTCATTATTAATTTGTGAAAACTGAATAAAAGTCAATGTTATTGTTTAGTACGACAATGAAGTTGGAAATAAAAGTGTGGTCAACGATTTATGGATTGCGTACTGTTACTTTCATCTCGGAGACTATTCGTCGTCGCTGAAATGTTTGGAAAAATTAGTTAAAACGGGAGCGATTCAAAGAACAAAAGGTGAAAGTGAAGTCGATGAAAATTTGCCACCCGATTTGGATGATGTGTGGCTATTTATCTCCTGTTGTCAGTTTTATTGCGGAATGTACAAAGAGGCTGAAGAAAGCGTTTCGAAGTGCGTTCGATCGAGTCGATTGCGAAACAGACTTTGTTTACATTTGGCACACAAAAACGGAGAAGAAAAGACTGTGATGCAGTATCATCAACAATTAAAAGACGTAATTCCAGACCAGTTATGTCTGGCGTCGATACACTTTTTACGCTCACATTACCAAGAAGCGATTGATATCTATAAAAAGATTTTGATAGACCACCGCGAGTACCTCGCTCTCAATGTTTACGTTGCTTTGTGCTACTATAAACTTGATTATTATGACGTATCGCAGGAAGTGTTGGCTTTGTATCTGCAGCAACATCCCGACAGTATGACGGCGATCAATTTAAAGGCTTGTAATCATTATCGCCTTTATAATGGCAAAGCTGCTGAGGTGAGCAGTATACCTTAAAACTTTATTCAAAACTTTTTTGTTTTGTTATTTCTGCTCAAAGAATGAACTGCGAACTTTTATCGAGTCAGCGTCGCCGTCGTTCAACTACGCGAAAGATTTGTTTCGTCACAATTTGGTTGTATTCAGAAACGGAGAAGGAGCGCTGCAAGTATTACCACCTCTAATTGACATCATTCCAGAGGCACGTTTAAATCTGGTCATTTACTACTTAAAACAAGGTTTTTAAAGTAATTTCGCATTTCAACACGAACATAAACAATCTGTTTTAGACGATTATCAAGAAGCATTCAATTTGATCAGTGATTTGGAACCGAGCGTACCTCACGAGTACATTCTGAAAGGAGTTGTAAATGCTGTATATGGACAAGAACAAGGATCTCGAGAACACTTGAAAGCTGCTCAGCAATATTTTCAGTTAGTTGGAGGCTCTGCAAGTGAATGCGGTCTGTTATATTGTTTTCATTCTCGCTCGTCAATAAATTTGTTCATTCATTTCACAGATACAATACCAGGTCGTCAAAGTATGGCTTCTTGCTTCTTTCTAATGAAACAATTCGATGACGTTTTACTCTATTTGAGTTCAATTAAAAGCTATTTTTACAACGACGATACGTTTAATTTTGCGTTCGCACAGGCAAAAGCTGCAACTAATTCGTTCACAGAGGCCGAAGAAACTTTTCTGCTAATTCAGAGCGACAAAATTAAGAACGATGCAATTTACATAAACTGGCTGCTGCGCTCTTGTATGTTCACTTTGAGTTTGAAAGTTTAGTAAAACTTTTTATGTCGTTTTCCGCAGATATCATGAATAAGAAACCAGAAAAGGCTTGGGAATTATATGAAACAGTGTCAACAACTTCTTCGGACACTTTTAGTCACTTAACTCTTCTTGCCAACGATTGCTATAAGGTATTCAAGTGTCAAAGTATACATATCATTCAATTTACAC
>NCKV01000718.1:0-14365 GCA_003675905.2 Leptotrombidium deliense
AAAAACTAAATAGGGGTTGAAGTACGTCGTTACAGCTGAGCTGAAAATGGGACAATACGGACATTGGTACGATCCACAAACGTGACAAATACTCAATAAATACAGATTTCGACTGTCAATTATCGTTTCGTTGTATCGTTCTTAAAGAAGTCAAAAAATTAGAACTAAAATTATAGTAACAAAACATACCAGGAGCGTAATAATCGTAAATTCTTGCTGGCATGTAACGGGTTAAATTCGCAACAGGGTAATATCGCTGAACAGTAAATCGAACACATATTTGATTTGTGTCCAACTAAATGACAAGAAAATGTAAATTTGTTAAAAGAATATGTCTTACGTATGAAAAATAAAAAGCCACTTTTCGTTCGGAATACTTTGCATCCTCGAGATTACGAACTCCTTTATCTTTAACGTAACTATCTAATTCTTGTTGTTGAATTAGGTATCCCGAAGGAATAGTTACTTCAAGTACAGCCATCCCACTCGTTGAACTTTCCGATAACAATTTCCAACGTTGACATGCTTGAAACGTAATGTGTGAATGATTTCGCCCAAAAGATCTGTAATAAACTGTTAGATCAAAAGCTGGAATTGGAGGAGGAATTTTCAAATGATCCCAATCAACGTTGTACTGTACGTCCAATTGTACAACAGCGAAACCAGCGCCTTGTGCTTTTACAGTGATTGGTCCGTAAGCGTTTGGAATTTCGTATAACTGCAATCGAGGAAGATTCTTGGCTCCAATGTGGCGCTTAAGTTCTGTATTTATTGATGATGGAGCATCGACTACAATTTCAATGTCTGTTACTTCACGAAGTTTCGATTGTACCGAATATTCAATTAAAGCCTGGAGGGCAACAATTGTATCTTGAGTAGAACTCCAACCGCCGTGATGAAGTCTGTATGTATTTAACCATTCTACAATTTCTTTCTGAATCACAGCTTGTTTCGCAATATACACCAACAAAGCGTAAGCTGTGGTTTCAACATTTAAACTTTCGTATTTGTGTGGAGAGCGCGGAAAAATATAAGGTCGATTGCTCTCTATTTGCGTTTTTGGTGCGGGAACTGGTTCTTTCCCCCAATAACGCATACCATTCACTTCTCTCATTTTTTCATTCAATAGATTGAAAGCTTCTTCGGCTTCAACCGAGTTGACGACAACGAGAGCGTAAGTGACGATAGCTAAATCAAAAGGATCCTCAAAATTTTTTGCAATATGCACCATACGTTCCAAATAACGCTGAGCTGCCCACTTTGCATTTGACGCTTTAGCTCCTACTTCACCGCGCAAATCACGTACTTCTGCCAATGTAATCAATACGTGTGCAGTCAATGAAATGTTCCTGTAGCGATCGTTATCATTCCTTAGTTTACTCGTTGAGTTCATTTTCCTATCGTACGCAGGCCAATGTCTTTCGTAAAAGCCACCTTCACTTGACTGATGCTGAAGTATCCATGAAATTGCCTTCGAAATGATTTCTTGGTCAATGTATAAAAAGTTTTCCCACTCTTGGAAAGTAGCTTTGTTCAATATTCTTGCGCAAAAAGCTGTCAACCAAACACTTGGTTTCTCATTCCAACGAAAGGCGCGAAAAGATCCGTCTTCGTTCTGGTAGCTTAGCTGCCGTTGATACTGAATGTTCAAATATCGAAAAGCTGTTTTCTCGAGTTCTGAGTTGCGCTGCCCCGTCAATCGTAAATATAATAGAGTATACATATTCACAGCAAAGTCAAACATATTTTGCTCTCCGCAAGAGGAAGGCAACCTTAATAAAGTACTCGAATTCATTGGCATTGTAGGAAAAGCTGGACCGATAACATCACCAAAAACAGAGATACTAGCTCGGTTGGAACCGTAAACGTAACGACGTTCATGTCGATAAGGAATTATTGGACTGTCAGTGATGTTTGTGTCCAAATATTTAATGAGATAAGCACCCTGTGACAGATCCAAAACTACTGACGTGTGCAAAATTTGTGGAATACCATCGGCCTGCCAAATTGAAAAAGTAAAATTTACAATTGATTGTAGTTATCTTACGTCAACATGAATAGTTCGTGTCACTGAATCCTTTGCGATTTGAGTTTTCGCAATAATCGTCACATTTATGTCTCCCAGTCGTTGTGCAACTATCGGCATATAAACTATCGCAGATTGAAACGGGCGGATCTATAATAAATAAAAATGACAAAAAGCTTCAATCAATTAAACCAACCAATATTAAATGATGATGTTCCCCGAACACAGTTTTCGGATTATAAGACGAGACGATTCCTTTTTCACCAACTTGAATAAACTTATAATCAGCAGACTTCGCTAAGATTACAATAACTTCGATCTCATGTGCCATATAATTGAATAAACTGATACGAATACCAATTTGTTCGCCTTTAATGCACAACGTTGGCATTTCGACGTTCATGTAAAAAGGCCGA
Source organism: Leptotrombidium deliense (assembly GCA_003675905.2). Lineage (NCBI taxonomy): Eukaryota > Metazoa > Arthropoda > Arachnida > Trombidiformes > Trombiculidae > Leptotrombidium > Leptotrombidium deliense. Next base: position 2,443 of record NCKV01000718.1, read on the forward strand.
ACACTGGAAAAAGCAATGCTAGTTTGTTGCAAACCAAAGCCATGTGAAGTGCTCATTCCGAATGCGCTGATCACCCACAATGCAGGAGTTTTGGGAACAGGGATATTAAAAATGTAATATCCCAAAGGTCCGATGTTAATATCTTTCCAAAGCCACGTGTTCTCGTAGAGTCGTTGCAGTCTGTTACTTCTATACATTCGGAAGTAAGATAGATCTGTAAAATCCTTGTGTTTGCCTATAAAATGATCAATAATCGTGTGAGTGTTGTGCAATTATTTCCGTATTTAAAATGAGAGAATTTAGAAATGAAAGCAATTTCTAACGGATTTTAAAAAAGATATCGATTTAAAAAGTTGAGAAAATAAAATCTGATATAGAATCAGACTCAGACATTAGCAGTTTCAAACTCTAATCAAACTTCTATCGATTTTCCCATGCAATCAGCATCTGAGACTTCAACTTTTCAATGAACAAAATTGTATTTCACTTCATACGACACGTTAAAAAGAAGTTTTAAATCGATTGAAAAGTACTGCATTAGTGAAACGTGCAATTAATTCGAAAACAAAGACAGAGAAAATTGTTTTCCAACTTACAGTTACTTTCATCACTGCCATCGTTGCAGTCATTGTGATTATTACACTCAGTTGAAATGTTATAACACTTAGAGCCGTCCAGACAACTTTTGAAACCTAAAGTCTCATTACAAGGTTCAAATCGACGAGTCACATTTGCATCGGTGAACACCACCAGACGTGCGTACTATTAATAAATTAAATTAGTCAATTGCGGATAACTGGCTTACAATTACCTCAAAAGTTCTGTTTGCATCGATACCATAAGTAGGCGACGAAAAGTGCAAAAATTGATCAACACGTCCTTCGTTTGAGATCCAAACATGAGTTAAACTCGCGTTTGACTGTTCATCAAATGAACTCATTTTGCGGAGGACCTCTGCATTATTAATTTGATTACCAGCATCCAAAGAATACAAATCTTTATCCATCGCCGAAAGGCCAATATACGTTCCCGGCTGCCCGCGTACGTCCACTTCAACAGTTTCACCACTCTTGTCTTTTTTGTTGTTTAAAGTCACCGAGAATTTATTACGGGAAATTCCATTTACAGCAAAGGTTAAAGAATCAGCGATCACTTCATTATTTCGTGAAATATCGTAAACTACAATTGTTGCTGAAGGAGCCATTTCCGCGGATAATGTAACCGAAAATGTTTTTACGGAAGACGGCATTTCCTCGCGACTGGACATCAAAATCATGCCTTTAGACAAAATCACATACGAGAATAATTGGACGTAATAGTTCGCTCGCACGTGAAATATTATGTATTCTCCAACTTTTGGTTCCCTGGTACTTGTCGATACTTGAAGCAGTCGGTTTGTGGGAGCAAACGAGGCGTAATAATCCACAACAGTGAAAGTTCTTGCATACATTTCATTGGCGTAAACAGCCTCTAAGCGTAGTTTTTTTACACTTGAAAAGTCTCTTTTTTCATTAAGTTCAATGCGGAGATCTGTTTTTACTTCCCAAATTCCAGTATTATATTGGGACATTTGAAATGTGCGTGTTTCCAATGTACGTGAGATATCGCCGTGATAATATACAATTGGAGTAATGTTCAATTTACTGTGTCCCAACAAATTAGTCGACAATCGAGATCCATCGTGATAAGAAATAGCGAAGTATGTTTTCACAGGCATCGCTGGTTTAAATACTTGTGGCGTAGAACCCAAAACTGAGAGACGGATTTTAGATCCAAATACGTAAGCACGCGCATAACCAGCATACACCAGATTCAAAAATCGTTCACCGACATAAGCGTTCACTGTAACTTTAGCTCCGTCGAGACTGCTGCCAGATATGAGTTTCGCCAAAGATTGCATTTCAAAACGAAATTCTGCGTATCCTTCGAACTATAAAATATAACAATTAGGTTTCGGATGTCCTGTGGGATGTAAATACAATAACTCACTAATTTCATAGTGTGTTCGATGGCAGGCGGTTGGTCCAATCTCATCCTCGATGTGAACTTTGATGGTTCGATTGTCACAACAATTGTCAAATTACCCGAAACAGGCACACCACTTGTGAAACTGCGGGAGATTTACAGAACAGATGAATCACAACACCTCCGTCTGTGCCTGAAGTCGGTGAAAGCGATGTGTGTTTACACCGGATTCACCCCTCCATTCAGTAACACATTAAACTTACTTTGCCATTATTGATCCATACACATATTCATCGGTAGTAAGAAAAAACGCAGGCATTGATACGTTTACTTCAAATCGTGTTTGATCTGTAAGATGCGAAAGAAAGCAGATGTTGAACAGTAATTTAAATTACACGATCGTTAAGTCATTTGTACAAGATTTATTCGTTTTATAATCACTGCTCACTCTTTACTACTCTTTCAATGCAAACAGCAATATTACACGAGAGAAATTCGTTTATAGAACAGTCTTAACGCAATCATTACTCGCTGATAACTTTGTGTTCAGTAAATACAACGCGAACTCTTTTCACATTCATTATAGTTTGCTAAAAAATGAGCAGTTAATTAAAAAACGAAAAATGCTTACAGTATTCTTCAACAAGAAATTGTTTAACTTCTTCCTGCCCCTGGGCTACCACTTTAATACTCCAGTTACCATACAGCGGTTGATCTGATAGCGGATATTCCAAACTGACCGCACCTGTCGATTCCAATAAACACTCAAAGCTGTTAACCACGAAAGAAAGAGTTACAAATGCTTACCCAAATTGCTTTGCCTCGAGAGCCATCGTTTTACAACATTTCCCCGCGGATCAAGCATGAAAACGTCGATCGCGTCCGAAAAGGCTTTTAAGTCGGTCGTAATTGGTAAACACCGGAAACGGACAATCTGCGACTGTTTGTAAACGGGTTTGTCGGTACTTATGAATATGGTCATCGAACGTTGCGAGAATTGTAAATAGGTTTCATTCAAAAAAGCGGTGCCGCCCAAAACACCGTTTAAATTACCCTCGACTCTTAACTTATAATTACCGGGCGACGACGTCGACGGTATTCTAAGCAAAAGCGTCTCCGGGATCAGTGGCTTGCATTCTTGTGCTGCGGACGACAATTCTACGCCATTGCGTTGAATGGAAGCGCGAACGGTAATCGGTACCGCAGTCTGATCGACTGTTGCAACAACTTTGTACACTTGTCCAGGTCTGATTGTACGCGATGCAATTATGAAGTAAGGTCTGCGTGGGAAACGAAACAAACATGCATTCAGTTTGGTAATTTCCACGAACACGTAAAAATGTGAGTTGATTCACGCAACAAGCATTCCTTCGGCCAATGACGGCCACACAAAATGCCGCATTTGCATTTGTTGCTTAAATAAAACCGATTTATGTGCTTACTTGACTATTGACACTGAAGAGATGATGAAAAGAAATACAAAAATTAAAGCAGCAGGAAAACTGTGGACATTCATTTTTCTTTTGAAATTCCAAACACACGTTTCAAGAAATCACTACGATTTTGATGGTCGCACCCAAAGAATTGACTGTATTTTTGTCGGCCATCACTGCAAACAAAGTAAACTGTATTGAAAAGTTCGTGTTGCGTTCGGCGAATGCAGGAGAAACAGCGAGCGGACACAAATCGAAAGCTACGTTTTGAAAAGGCGCACAAAAGAGAGGATTGAGATTCAACTGATGGCAACTGTCGACATATCGCTTATTCGAAACAATAAGTTAAATACGCATGCGTCGCTCTCTTCTTCAATTTTTCGCACTTCCAAACTTTTTGTGTTATTTCGCTCAACTCTTTGCTTTTCAACACATTTCGAAATGTAAATACAAACACATAAATAATTATTCAATGTGAATGACAATTTGTTAAATAAACATGTTTGCCACATGAATGAATCATTTCTGCTGTATTTAATTAAAGAAGCAGTATTGAGTCTTTGAGACATTTGTTGGGTTTCGATGTTTGAAACAAGAGAACAAACAGAATTCTATTTTGTGACCCTTAATGGTTTCCGACGAGCACACAAACAATAAGCAATGGTTTTTTGTAGAATAAGAAAAGCAAGTTGTATGATTCGTACATACAATTGTGTGCACAATATTTAAACGCTCGACAAGCCAGCAGTGAACGAAGCTTTTTCTTTAATCAAATCAAGTCACAATAAATGTGAATTTATGTCGAGTCAACGATCACTGAAGAATATTCATTGATTTTTAGAGAAACAGAAACGCTATGAATTGCACATCAAAGAGAAGAGAATCATTTTAAACTGAATTCAATCTGTTATTGATATTCAATGAAAGACGAAGTATTCACGAGGAAAATTGCAATTTTCTGTTTCAATTGACAAATATTCGCGAAATTCTTTAATATCAATTTAGCGACAATTTCTCGCTTCTGATTTTTGAACACTTTTTGATTGAGCAAACAAACAGCTGCAAAGATACAAATCTCTTGTTTGCAGAAGTATTTATGTGATTATTATATAAATAAACACTGATTGCTGATTAACATCAAAACAGAAGTAAGCAAAAATTTTTTGGATTAAAAACTTTGCACATCAGCAAGAAAGGTTGCAATGAATTCGCAGCTTACCGCGAAGTGAAGCACACAACTAACTTTGTAAATTGCGAGGTTTATAAAAATGCTAATCGTTAATTAAGTCAATTATGACACGATTTGTTTAGGATGTAACGATGAGAGAAAAGGAGCAATGAACGAATGTGTACATTTTGCATTTTGGTTCAAGTTGACGCGTGATAAAAATAAACTTCGAATTTTGTGACTGCAAACATTGTCGCATCGACGTGAAACGCACTCTTCAATAATCTTTTTTGAGAGACTTTCGAAGAGAGCGAAAGAGACTCATGCTGTTAAAAACTGCGAAATCAGTGAATTCGGCGATCATTGGGTGAAGTTGCGGCACTTCTGTCTGAATCCGCATCAATAATAAAAATGAGAGCGCAGCTTTCATCGCAACCATTTCACTGTTCATTGTTTTTCTCTTCGAAGAAACTCGAATAAATTTTCATTTTCATTCGAAACTTGTCATTTTTGCCTCTCAACTGTATTTTACCCAAATTTTATTCTTTGTTCCATTCACACTTCCATTTGAATGCAAAAAGCAAATGTTACTAAAAAGACTCATTTGGAAAAAGCATACTTGAAAAGGAAACACATTTTTGTTCTAAATTTATCGAATTTTATAATTTTTAAAGTTTGCACATTTTATGTAACAGCGTGAGTAATGAACTCTTATATTAATTGAATGACTTCGAAATTTGAAATTCAAACTTTATGTATTTTGCATAACGCATTCTTTTAACATTTTTGTTTATTTTTAGTGATAAATGTGTAATCGCCAAATTTGCAGTTTTAACACATTTATTAATCACTGTATCATTGCAAAATAATTTAATTACTAATTATCGGTAATAATTATAATATAATCATGAAATCGGATGAATGAGCATAAAAAATGTAATACTGACAGATGCGGACGTTGAGCTTCAGCAACGAATTGAATGAATATCGATCGTTGCAATGTATGACACTGTAATCAATTTATTTCCTATTAGGAAGAGTGTAGTTATATCAAATTTCCTTTTTCAACTATTTTTTAATTAGAAGACTTAGAGCATAAACGAAAATGAATGTTTCCACTCGAAATGCAAATTAATTTACAAAAAAGTAAACAAAATGCCAAAAACGGCTAAAATTCGAAAATCTGTTTCATGCAAATAAAGTAATGGACAACGAATGCATTGACAGCATACTGATAATCATGTCAATGAGTAATATGCTGGAATCAAAGCATTTATAACGCCGAGATTCGAATGAATCATGTAACAGTACGGGATGAGCAGTATGCGGTATTTATCTGCTTAATATTATTTGTGCTGCACATTCATGTTCAGTGTCAATTCGCTTATTGCCTCGTAACTAATATTTAAACATAGATTTATCAATCAGAATCTGGTTGATAACAATGCTTCACTCACATTCGCATTTCAACTCAACCATTATGACAGACGTGATATATAATTATTATAACATTGACAGTTTACGTATTTAATTTGCTTCAATGTTGCAGCGAAAGTAACGTTCACAAGTTGAAACGAAAAAGTGAGTTTCATTAAAGAAATGAGTGCAGTCAGAAACAAGTGTTAATTATTCATTACGTTCAATAATCGTTATAAACTTTGCATTATACTACGTTACATCACAATTCTTTGTAAGAACATATTAACACTTCACTTTTCACTGCACTTTTCATTCAATTTTAATAATGAATTACTAAATTATTAACTATTCATATGATAATCGAAGAGTTTGCATTCATAAAATTAAAAATAATAAAAATACTTGAAAATATTGTGAATTACATAAACATTGCAAAAGCTTACCTTTAACTTCAAAAAACAACAACAATCGAAATGGTCGACATTAAACAAACAACGCAAAGCAACGAATAGAACTGAATTGTAATTACTTGCAAAAACAAAGAACACGAAACGAAATGAACAAAAAAGATCGTGACAATATGAAATATAAAGTACTGTGTACAAATTGTAGACAACTAAAATCACCGGTATTCTCGAGTATGTAACAAACTTAGAAACTGTGACTTTGTCACATAACTGCACAAATGTATTTCTAAAATGAGAAACAAAACAAAAAGCAAATCACAACAAACACAAAGCGGTCGTCGCTGAAACAAAAGTGGCCGTTAATTGTTACGTGTGAGTTCTAATTTTTAACGGCCAAAGAAATTGAATTTTATCAAAACTAGTTTTTTGTTCTCTTCGTACATCGCACACCTGCTTTTGTGTATTTCATATTTCGTGCATACTGTACACCTGCGGTTCTCTGAGGGCATCAGTTCCGCAGCACAAATCGCAATGTTTACGCTTAAAGTGTGCAATGCAATCGTTCGCATTTATCTCGCAAAATGAGTGCGCAAATTGTAATATGCACTGCAATGTGCAAATGTATTCATAGTATGCAATAAATAAACGTACCGCTTGCTTATTATTATTAATGACTTTGTATTCATTTACCTTTCATTTTTCGCATTACTCATAACTTCACCTGAACCAACAGCAATTGATGTCTAAATGTAAATAATTTTTACCAACAGTGTTATTAAAGTAGTTTAGACACTAATTTTACCTGATTTTTTCAACAGAAACAATATTTTAAAGTTACAGTATTTAAGTGTAAACAATAACAGTCTTTAAGAGCAGACACTTTGGCACACTAAACGAAGTGATAATTTCCAAACACTTTTCAACTTTGAAACCAGTAATTCATAGAAACCGCAATTTCGCACTATTTATTTTAACTTCAATGTTTATTATTAATTATTTTTGTATATTTCTTACTCTTTTCAAATGTCTTCATTTTAACTTTCAATATAACCATCTAAAATGACGCGCTATATCATATATTAAATTCTTTATTTAAAAATGATAAATCTTGTTTATCCATGTAAGGATACAAATCTTGTCTTCCCATCAAAGACATTACTAAACGTAAACCAGACCAGACATTATTGGACATTGCGGTTCTTGAGCGTTGTCCTTTTGGACCTCTACCAGCATTTTGATGATTTAGCACCGTCAAGAAATGTTCTGCTGCTTCTTGGTAAGCTTTCAGTCCAACACAACTGATTCCCAAATTAAATCGCGCTCTGAGAAAACCGGGAGATAATTCCAAAGCTCTACGGTAAGCGGGGACTGCTTCTTCTGGTTTACTACCGTTGGCTAAAGTAGCGCCTAAACGATTCCAAAGTAGCGCATCTCGTGGGCGAACCTGAAGAGCTGCAGTGAAACAATCGGCAGCCTTATCATATTCACCCGAAAGATTAAAGAGTACTCCTAGACCACATTGAACATCTGCATCTGGAGTGTTCGGTGAAACGCGAGCTGCTTTAATGAAGGCATTTGTTACACGATTAAATGCTTCTTTGTAACCACTGTTTGTATTCAGATCAATCGCGCCACTTCTTTCACAGAAGTGACTATACTTTTCGTTTTTTGAAATCCATTCTTCGAGTGATTTAATAGCGTCAACTGACATCGATTCATTTGTATAACTAACAGCCAGTGCCATAATGGCGGTTAAATTATCACCATTTAATGCGACACATTCTCTTAATGCTTGTATTGCAGCAGTGTCGTGTTCGTTCTCTGCCTGAGTTGTACCCAAATATTGCCAGGCGAGAACATTATCGGGTTCTTTTTGACAGGCTGCCTCGAAAAGCAACACTGCTGATGGAATGTCTCCTTCTTCTAGCTTTCGCAATCCTTCCTGAAACGGATTTTCCATGTCTTTTAAATGATTTTCTTCAGCAAAGGAATAATTGGGAATGCTTTCAGTATTATCTGAGAGGTTATTGTAATCGTTTAACCAACCATCGACAGTGTCATCAATTTGAGTATCATCCATACTTTGAGCAAGAGAGTGCCAAAAATCAGTATCATCTTTAATCACAGATTCTTTTCCGGTACTAAAGTCTTCAGCCCATTGGTTGCTAGTTGCTGTATCAACACCATAATTGCCAACTTTTTTAATGAACCTCATAAATTCGGTACCATTAATTTCTGCGTCATCTTTCATTAGATCTGCGAAATGTCGTGCTTCTTCAACAAACTCCTTTTCTTGACCATACTCATTAATCCACGATTGTACAGGTATCGCATCAATTCTGGAGTGTTCAATTTCTAAATTATGTTCAGTGTCGGCTAAAAATTCATGTGCCCACTTCACCTCAGGGTGAAAAGCAGGTAAACTTTGATTGAAAGGTATTACAGCTCCATTTACAGCGGATTCTTCAAGTTGATTATGCGGAAGACTCTTTCCTTGAAATTCGTGTGCCCATTCATTAGCTTGACTGCAAATACCAGCGTTAAGATTAACCAAAGGTTCATGATTGGAATTTAATTCGTGTAATAAGGTGTGCATATTGAAACGATTCTGTCCTTGTAAAGAATTCAACTTTTCAGAACGTTCTCTGGCCAGAAATTCATTTACAAATTGTTCTTCAAGTGGCCTTTGATTGAATCCAACCTGACTTGCATCTAAATAAGACTAAAACAAAACAAAAATGTGAAACATTAAATAAAGAAACAACAAGAACCTTGTTTTGGCTGAAATGTGATGTGACTTTCATCAGTGGATTGCTGCCTCCACATTCGCCTTCCACCAAATTTTTCATAGCCATTTTTGTTTGATAAATGTCGCTCTTCTTTCACAGGGATTCACGAATCAATAAAAATAAACTGATTGAAGAAAACAATCAAAGAATGAATTTCTGTTTTGCATATCAGCCAATGCAAACCAGGAACTAAATCTCAATTCAGGGTCAATCTAAAAATTACGACTTACGTGTCGCGTTTGAAAATCAAATTTTAAATTGCGTTTTAATACATTTTATAAACTATGTTTTTAATCTTAAATTTCAGCAAACAATGGGTATAATAATGTGAATCTAATAAGTCACTCTGATATACTGTATCACTTAAAGATTGCGTCTTTCTCGTTGTTCAGCTTCGACTGCTTCAAAAAGTGATCTGAAATTTCCGGCACCAAAACCTGAGAAATTATTGCGTTCAATAATTTCGAAAAATAAAGTCGGTCTGTCTTGTACTGGTTTCGTGAATATTTGCAAAAGATATCCATTGTCGTCAAAATCGAGTAAAATTCGCAGTTTTTCCAAAACTGTCAAATCTTGTTTCACATTAACTTTCGCACCTTGTAACCGTGTTCGAAGTTTGTCGTAATACGTATCTGGTATATTAAGAAATTCGACTCCTCGAGATCGCAGTATTTCGATTGCTGTGCAGTGCAAAATTCAAATAGAAAATGAATTTCAAAATTGAAATGTTCAATAAATGCGGACTTACTTTCGATTATATTAGTGGTGTGAAATGCGATGTGTTGCACACCAGGACCACCGTAATAATCAAGATATTCTTCCACTTGAGATTTGCGTTTACCTTTTGCGGGTTCTAAAATGTTTAGTTTAATGCTTTCACTTTCGTTCGAAACGACCACAAACTTCAATGCTGAAAATTCAGTGACAACGTTTACATCGTCAACTGACCAGAATCGATGAAAGGCTAAATTATTTTCATACCACTTCATCGTGTCTTCCATGTCATTTTCATACTGGGCACTCACAACGTGATCAATAAAATGCAAATTAGGCGACTGTAATTCTTTCGTCAAAGTAATCTTCAAGTAAAAATATGTAAGAATTAGAGAAATTATCGACTAGTACTACCTGATTTAAAGGAGGTCCAAAACCAGGCAAAAACAATCCGTCGTAATCTTTTCGTTCGACAAAAGTATGCGTGACATCACCTAAAGTTCGTACCACTGCCATTCTAACGGTACCAAAATCGTCGGATTCTTGCCAAATATCTTTTTCAACAGACGCTCCACGTTTCTTCGCCCTTTCAACAACGTGGTCAATGTCATCCACTTGAAAAGCAATGTCTTTCACTCCATCGCCGTGTTTCACCAGATGTTCGCCGATTTCTCGATTGTCAGGCAGCAAAGCAGACACGAGTACCAAGTAAATGGAATTTTGACGCAAAACATGTGCGACAACATTTCTCGATCCATTTTCGAGTCCTTTGTAAGCGTAAGGTTGAAACCCGAAATGAATGCAGTAATATGACACCGCTTGTTTTGCATTTCCCACCCAAAACGTTAAATGGTCAAAATTAACACATCCAGCATTGCGTTCGTCTCCCGCCGCCACTCCGTTCAGTTTCATCGATAATTCACTATTTTCCATATCTTCCACGTGAATTTAATACTTTTCAGTGAAACAACGTATTAACGAATTAAAAATTAAAATCAGTGCTCAACGTCAATAGACGTGCGACTCTACACTGTTAGGTGCAGTGTCGTTCTGTCACTGTGCACATATTGCAACACAACAGCTGTGCAACTTGAGCAAAAGATTTACATATGTTTCATACACGTTTAAAGTGTGTTACTTGCACACTTGATCGTAAACTTGTAATTACTTCCTCGTTTTGCCCAACTCAACTTTTACACACTTCTTGTGGGTGGGCACTTGAATCAAGTATATGTACACACTCGATTTCTTCTTTTCAGTTTGAAAAGTTTTAGTAGTTTTATTCAATATCAAAATTGTGTAATTTAATGCGCTGTAAATTAATAAACGCAAAATTAATATATAAAGTAATTTGAGTATATTCGATCGACGAGCGCGAATGTTTTTACTTTTTTACTGATACGGAACGTGTGAATTACTTCTTTCCTTTTCACCTGTTTCATGCGAAGAAGTATTTGGCGGTGGAACAGATTGATGCGGCGTTGGTTGTTGTCCTTCCATATCTTCGTATCTGCTTCTGTTGCTCGGAACGATTTGATTTAAAACAGGAATGTTTGGTATATTTCCACCCCTTTCTTGATAACATCGGAATAAAATTAATGAAGTAATCGGTCGCAGGAGAAGATTCGAGATGGCCATACTATCAACACAAATATATTCTTTTAGTCACCGGATTGTAATGAAAACTTCATTCGCCGGAGATAACAATTTGGCGACAATTTAACGATAACATTGTTTTCAGCACAAAATGACTCAAAACAATTGACATGAAATGGAAGTTTGTTTTCTGGGAATTCAACGAAAAGCTCAACAACTAAAATTAAACCTTCAAATTAAGAACACCATTAATGGTCATAAAAGGGTGCACAAATGTTGTGCTTAATTCGCAGTTTGAACTTTAAAAGCTGAATTAACAGAAACGCAAAACTTACAAAACACTGAATCCATTGTGACCATAAGGACCAAAACAAATTCCAATAATTATTGAATCCAAAACCACAGACAAAAGATTGATCAGAATTGCCATTG
>NCKV01000719.1:0-14361 GCA_003675905.2 Leptotrombidium deliense
TGCTTCGCTCCCATTTTCCAAATGTGAACTTAATTAATTAGAGATTACATTTATAATTTCAGTAATTTTTGTTTAAATTTATAAATACACGTTTGCAACTAGAACATCATTTTTGTTCACTGCATGTGTAATTATGTACAATTGAAAAGAAGGTAAAATCGATCGTTCATCAAATATACAATGTACAATGAAAATTTTAAGATTGTTCGTTTATTTCCGAAGAATTATTTGTGGTAATTTGTTACTTAAAAAAATAACTCAATGAAGACAGTTGAACTCACAAACTTCATATTTTTGTATTGTTTATGTTTGTCCAAAGCGAAAATTTTTTAATTTAATTGATTATTAAAGCGACGCAGAATATAGAATGAATTAATGATTTAGTCTTAAAAAGGTTTTTAAATTGAAGATTTAATTGAACATAAGCTACTAAAACAGAAAAATTGAGATGAACGGTGATTATAAACTAGTGACGTTGACTGCGGTTGGTGAATGAGAAAAGTTGTCGAATGTCGAGTGAGTCGATGACAAGAACCTTGTGATACAAGAAAGATTATCGGTTTATTGTGTGAAATCAGTGAATACAGAAGAGAGCAGCGCGGAGTTGTTCCCGGCTTAACGGTAATTATAAAGCTTTTGAATAAATCAATTGGGCATCGCTGGGAAAGGGGAAGATGCGCACAGTTGACTGCATGGCCACGTGCTGTGCACGGTTAAGTGAGCAAATGACACGTGCACGGAGTAGTTACTTTGAAGAAGAAGCATCTCTGTTCGTCGACAACATCCCACTGGTGACTCAATTTCCGACCCTAACGTTGTTGAGTGGCACGCGTTTCGTTCGACTTGCTTATTGGCAATTCATTTCTGACGGTCTATAAATGTACGAATTTAAAGAGCGAAGAATTCAAATCATTAAAACGATGAGCAAAACACGCAAACAAATGGCACGCGTTCTGAAATGCGGCCTCTTTTGTTATCGAATCAACAAAAGCGAGACTGCACTGCACTGCATTGTTGCGAATGCAGTACTCGTCGCGCGAAGTGACCGGCATCGTTCGTTGTTCTAGTTTGTAACGACTCTTTGTCGATTCGGATTCGTGTTTTCTCTTCTCATAAACGGTGCGCTAATTGCTAACAATTGCTAAGGAAATGTTTTGACGTGTTCGGATGCGTTGTGCAAATGACGAACTTTTAGCCAATAACAGACATTCTCGCTTTCATCGTTCATTTCTTTGCTCTTGTTTTCAAATATTCAATCATTGATCGTTGTTTGTTGCATACTGATTGTGAATATTCTATTATTAGTAAGCACAATGTATTCACCTTTGACTGCGATGCCTGCTCAAGTCGGCAGTTATGTACAGCCCAGCAGGGACATCAGTGTTATGGCCATTGGTGGTAACAGTGTTGGCAACATTTCTTCTGTGAATGCCGCGGTTACTTCTGTTCGACAATCTCCTCCGACTTCAGGGAATCAAAGGAAAATAAAGATCAAACTGAAAGTAGAAGAAAGTACTTCCAGTTCTGCGGACGAAAGTAACGGCAGTGGCAACAGTGAGTGCTGTAACGCAAGTTGGCCAAATGCTTGTGTTTATCGTTGCAACATAAACGATATCCGAAGATTCGTTGCAAATGCAGAAACACACAAATTTCAGAAAAATGAAAATACTTGCGATCCTTTGCTGTTGACAAGAAACCGTTTTTCGTGCACTGGAAGTGCTTTTTCAGCGAATTTCACCCAAAACAACGAAGCTAGTGACTATCAAAATGTGTCCGTCAATTGTAAGTGTTACAAAATTGTTCTCGCTTGTTAGACAAAATGTTACTAATAAAGAACGTTAACATTAATTCAGACAATTCGGGAAACGAAGACGTCGGTTCGTCATTGCATAAACTGAATAATCGTTGCAATGCAACTATTGCCACTTCAGTTGTTCCTTGTGAGGAAAAGAGGAGAAAAGTGACTGTTTCTGGTACTGCAGGTGAGTCTCAACTTATTTTATTCAAAGTAAACACCTAGTTTAGTGTAATTCTGTAATAGTGAAATGTTTGACGTATAAAGTTACACTTGAATAGCAAAGTAAGTGTAACTCAAAATTGGAAACAACGGAAGAGAAATGTCGGGAAGTGATGTTGCTATTGCCGATTGTTTTCCTTTTCGGAAACAGATACGTTTCCTTTTCATTTGTTTATCGCTATCAGGACACTAACAGAACGGTTTCACTGAATGTTAACTTTTAACCTCATCTAAATTTAGTTTTATTCAAACCGCTATTAAAACGCAAAACTGTAATGTTTGATATAAACTAGATGTAAGCATGATGCGAATCATCTGCAAACACCGAAAATTGTCCTGATTTTAATTCATACTTACTAAATAGCAATTATAGGCATGGTTTGGTCAATGTTTTCATTCGGAGTCTGTTTTGTGAGCGTTGCTAGCAATCTGTGTTCAACTTCTCAGAATACAACAAAACATGCGTCAATTCTGAAATCGATTCATGTTCTTCTCTCCACAATCCAATTGTTGAACAAAGTGATTAACATTTTTTCTTCCTCCCACTTTTTCGGATAAAGCAGGTGTTCATTTTTCCGAACCTTTAATAAATGACCATCAACGACCAATTTCATTTTTTGCTCATAATTTTTAATGTAATACTTAATTAATATAGATGAAACTGTTACTTTGCTCGCATACAATTGTTGAATTTGTTTCATTCTCTTCTTGCAATGATATGAGAGCAATGCTGCACTTATTCGCTTTATGCGATCAAATCTTGTCAAAGACAGAAACTAAAATGTTGCTTCTAGACCTCTCTAGGCTTAAACCGAGAATTTTTTGAGACACGGATTATTGCAGTCAGTGGTGAAGAAAAATATTTCAAATTTTTAACCACATATTGTATAATTCGAATTTATACCGACGCAGGTAATAAAATTCACTTTATACCAAATTTCGCTGGAGAGGTATTAAGTAATATCGATATGTCGGCTAAATCGGAGAAATGCGGTACTTTTTCAATGACTCGTGTTTTTTTATAACTCAATTGAAATCAAAAAGTTTTGCCCGTAGGTATCAATTTTAAAATAAACTACAAAAAACGAATGCTGTGGCTTTTGTCCGATGCCGTATAGAGGAGTCAATGGTGAGTGGTCAGTTAGGGAACTGATTAACTATAGTGACCAACTATTAGTGAGTTATTTAGTAATAGTGAGTTGCCTTTTCTCACTATTGGCATCTCTACGAAAATATATTGCGTTGTAATAGATAATGTCGTTTCTTGATGATAGCGCCTAAAAAATTCTAAAATAAAAACTTTAGCAAGCAAATCCAATGAAATTTTCAAATCATTCAATGTTTTACATTACGCATCAATAATGATAGATAGCATTAAAGGCCGAATATATACACCTATTTCTAATAAGTTATGGGACTCTTTAAAATTATGAAAAAAGGCACTGCGTGAAATTTTAAAAAATTGACCATTTGTTAAAAATGTTCAGTATACACGAAATGTCTAATACAGTCTCCACAAGTAATCTTTTCTTCTGAAGCCTATTGTATGTTGTATTATGCCATATTGCGATGTTGCATAAGCTACTTAATTTTTGCGGTGAGCATGAGGTGTGTATATATTTGTCAAATCCGTATATTTTATCTACATAAACTTTTTGCGAGTTGATATTGATGACTTTCTTAAAATTAATATTCTTTTTACAACTCAATCTCAAGTAATGATTTTGGATGAAAAATGATGAGCAAGCTAAATTTTCTTTCTTTGCACAGGTCACGAAAAGTGTGTACAGTTACCTACATATCCTCATTCTTCAGGTCGGTTAATCATTGTTAAATTTTGCTTAATATTTTTGCAAAAGGAAACGAAGATAAATGTAATCAGACTATAAATGTTTCAAATAATACTGACGTCTCGCCGTCATGGTGCTCTCCTCTGCGTATTCCAAAAACTGGTAAGTATTCATTTTTTACGCACAAAACATGAAGTTTCGATTGCCATTAAGATTTTTCATTGAGAAAAATTCAATCGTATTTCAAATGGAAATACAGCTTATTTTTCAAAAATTCTTAAATGACACGAGTTTGTGGACAACAGAGGTGTCAATAGTTAGTAGTTAGTAGCCACTGGACAAAGTGTTTGCATTGCGAGCGGTTAATACTCATCATTAGTATTGATTACCGAAAAACTGTTTAATAAAATTGCAGTTAATTGTTCTATTGTTGTTTTAATTTTTCGAATGATTTCAATTGATATTTATTTGAATTTATTGATCGAATGCTCATTTCTGAAACCCTGAATCGTATTGATTGTTATTTACAATGTACAATGAAAGCAACTGCTTAACATTAAAAAATGATGTTAGTGATGCGGAAGAATTACTCTTAGGACGAACATTTTGTCGAAGAGTGCAAAGTAAATATAGTTAAATCATGCATCACTTTTCTATTGAAAGTAGAAAAAATATTTTTATTGAACGATAAACACCAGTTTTTGTGAAAGCGAAGGTAAAATTAGTTTATATGTTTATTAACAACAGCAGAAAATATAGTCAACAGTCGTGACAAAAATAATGTTCCACTTAATTATTGACATTTTTGAAACAACATATTAACAACGCGTGACACGGATTGAGTACAACTGTATAACGTTAGTGACTTTGTGATGTATGAATCCTGGGAATAGTTTTGAGTGATATGAGAACAGTGATTACAAGTGGAGTCCTGGGAACAGCGATTATAATACACGTGCATGTCAAAATGGTTCGATTTCAGAGCAGTGTACGAAAGCGATGAGTTCAGTGGGTGAGTTACGATCTATAGTTTAGTGGAAATGGTGCATGCGAAGAGGGAGACACCGATTCGTTTGTCAATTGTGTGTATCGATCGCAACAATGCATAAAGACTGAAACGACGCTCGGCAGACGAGTAATGAACGCAGTTCGATTCATTACTGAAAGCAGTGTGTTATCGAAAACAGTTACTCCAAATGTGAGTGACAATCTGTACGAATCAGAGATGACGGCTCGCGTGTATGTTTTCATGTAACTTTTGCACGAATCGTCGAGTTTGCAGTTTATGATTGAAAAGGTTAATTAAAAGAGTACACGAGCAAAATGCGCGAACAGAAAGCTGATCGCTCGTTTAAAAATGTTGCAGAATAATCGCAATGCTAATTTTCATTCATCGCTGTTACTCATCCAAAGTGAGAGTTGTGTTTACTCAGTCGACAGGCGAACACTGGCAATCTGATTGTGTTTTTATGCTGTAATGGAAGCAAGATTTATCCATTTGTTGTTGCTGCACAGTTTGTATGAATGAAGCGCATTTTGAGGCTAACTTCACAGAAAGTACATTACCGCGTCTCATCTACTGTTGTGCCAATAATCGTATAGATTTATAGCTGTGCACACGAACCGAGCACACAACTCAGTTACGTGTTTGCCTGAAGGCATGTTGCAGTGTCACATCTACTGGTGCAACTATTGCTATTATAGGTAAAGGTATATTTTGTTTGCACTCATTTGTTTTGATTGTCGTATTTGGAAGACAAACAGCTCGCAGTGATTTTTGCAGATTGAAACTGTTTTGAAAGCAGCCTGATTGCATAACACACTTTGATATGCATTCGAGAAGAGCTCGACAAATAATTCGTTGCAATAAGCGTCAATAAGCGGTCGAGTTTACAGTTTATGAAACGAAATGTCGCACCGCTTCGAGCTGCGAGGATTTCCGTTTTCCTTCCTTTGCACACAACTTGTTCTTTGTGAACTGTGCACTTGGACTGCGCTTCTTTTTCTCTAATTATTTATAAAATACATGTGATATATGTCTGTGTGTATGTGTGTTTAGGAACAGTGATTGCAAACAAGTGTCGGCAGTGAAGCAAATTGTTAGCCGAGTGATGAACAAAAGACCGAAAATCAATCAATTTACAGAAACATTGACAGACTTTTGAAGAAATTGAAATCCAAGTAAAACCGAAATGCGTCGTTAATTGGAAATTTCGGTTGAAAGGCTGCGAAATGAGTGCGGCTTGGCACACACAATGAGTGCAGAATAATCGTAAATTGGTAGCAAATTGAGAAATGAAAGCAAATGATGATTACTTTGTGTTGGAAGCTGTGCGTGCACTCATGTCTGCCGCACTGTTTGCAACTCAATTTATATAAAAATACAAGATGTGTTTTCGTTGTTCGCAGTAATCGCATATTTATGCTGCCGAATTTTTGCGGCGCACGTTTTCTCGAAAAGGAGACAATTCAATCATTTCATATTTCCGTTTTCCGGTATCCGATATAACGGTAAACTCAAGGCGGTCAACGAACGGAAGGAACTTAGATAGTCAGCTAGTATCAGGATACTGAGTTTTGTTTCACTCGACATCTACAACAGGATAAGAAGACACAAATGACGCTAAACTAATCTTTGTTGCACTTAATCTTCATTTTAATGAATCGCGAATGTTGACAGTAAAAAATGAAATGGTCACCGGCGTCTGTTGTATCGTGTTGTCTGCTCACTCAATGTTCGATGGGAAACTCAGACGCAAATGTGTCCCATTTCGGAACAGTGATCGCGATTAAAGCAGACTTTACCATCGATGTTTATTTGCACCTTCACGCCCTTCACCGCTTGCATTCATCACCCCAGTATTTGTCGCATTCATTGCACCCCAGTCAAACAGTTGCACACACTTTCTGTGCAGCTAGGGTAGTGCACTGCACAACATTCATTTGCATATTCCATTTACGCGATTTAACCTCTTCGCTTGTCTGCACGACACTTTCAAAGAGACTTTGTTTGCGTTCGACAGCCGAGTGTTCATTGCAAACTGATGTAAACTTTGCACAATAAGCTCATGAAAATCGGATACAAACGTCAAACTGTAAACACCTTGTATCTGATGAATATTATGTTTTCACTGCAATTCTGGTTGTTTTCGCCATAAATTTTCTCTCAAAAAAGACACTCTTTTGAGAAAATGGGGAATCGAAGAGAGCGATGACAGAAATTCGATGCACAATTTTTCTATCTCTGCGTGAGATTGAATAGGATGTGAAAACCGTTTTGCAGTCCACAACAGTCAACAATTTATGAGTTGAATGAATGGCGGGCGCTGACCGTTACGCCATTGAATGCGATCTGAGATCAAAAGTGAGAGGGAGTTTCTCGCTTTCAAATTCGCTGGGCGTAAAGTCACTGTTATTATTATGGCGAGTATCGTCTTCTGCACAACAGTTATTCGGCGGGTGATGACAGATGAGTGTTGCATGCGACAACAAGAACATCGTTAAACAGTATTTCGTATGTCGATGCTGGAGGAGCGGACCTTCAGGCAAGCGTTAATAAGCTTCGTTGTAAGGTGAATTAACACTCTATTCGACTTAAGAGGCATTCGAAACGGAAAAGAATGAATTTTTGATACTATTGTATTGAATGAGAGAAGAAACGGAAGCATTGCATTAGATGGCAAAAGCTTGGAAAGAGAGGGTTGTAATGGTTGGCCCGAAGCGACTCAAAAGTCAGCGATTATTGCGTTCATTGAAAGAGATACTCGATAACGAACCACAAACATTGAATGAGACTAAATTCGCTCTATTATGCAATCTCAGTCACGGAGAATTACAGTGAATGCGATGTGCACTGCGATCGACTCTCCGCGATGCAAACAATGATTACTGTTTTCGTGCAGCATCTGCAGTCGAACCTAATTTGTAACTGAAACCTTGTGCATATCAAATTGATATCATTGATATCTTGCTTTATGTGCGTTGTCCAACAAATGCATGGGAATCATTCCTCTTTCGGGCAAACAATGTGCACACTTTCTGCAACTCTAATTCAAACGAACTGAACTCAATGCGACGTAATCCGACAAAAGTTATACTTTGCCGTAAACACGTGTCACTTCGCTGGGGATCAAAAGTGGCACGTGCTCTCTACTCTCTCACTCGCTCTCTTCATGTTTCCCCACTGTTTGCTAACTTTTTCTAAGATCGTCCATCCCTCTCTTTCATAACATTACGACAACCATTTCGATATTTATTTAAACAAATTGTCACATTTGCTACGATTCTTTAATTATATATACTGCTATTTACTAGTATGATTTACATAAAATTATTCATATCGACTAATATGTTTACTTAAAATACATGTAACACTGGGTTTGCTGAAGCATGTTTGAGGACTTTGAAATTTACTCTATGAAATTATTTTTTACTTATTTTTCTTCAAATATTCAGTCAGTTGAAAATGTACAGTCCATGGCTATGCTTAAGTTACACAATTTTATATAAATCATTTGGAACCAATGTTTAAATCTCTACTTAGTCACATTTTTTTCACTAACTTTAAGTATAAGCGACATACCGTTATGTTCTAATTATTACAGTATTCCATTTTTGAAGTACATAAAGTGTATTTCGAAAAAGTATAGTTCACAATTACAAAACGAGCCAACAAACTTAAAACTGCTATCAGTACTAAGTTAGGCATTATTCAGAACATGAATTTCAGATGTTTTTCATTTTCTCTCCAAATTTGACAAATGTCATTTATTTTTTCCAAAAGCACGTAACACTAATAACGAATCTATTTTTTATACTTTTACTTTATCCGTTATGTTTGTTTATTGTTCTCTGAGAAAGGTGTAAAACAAATTGTGTGATCTTGCTGAAATAAGATGATAATGAAAAAAACAGGTTCGCAGATTGCATATTTAGTACGACTAATGAAATAGAACGATTATTAACTAAATGCGCAACAAAATTTAAATTAACTAAGTGTTGAAAGGTCAAACAATTTTGACAGCGGAGGTTTTATTGGAAAGCAATGTGTTGCAATTGGTTACTGCGAATACTCAGAGAGGTGTCGGCTTTGTTCTGTATGCATGCGTTCTGTCCTTTTCTCGATCGATACTTTCGGCAGAAAAATGCTAGAAAACACAGAGAGTGTGTATAGTGTAGAAACGCTGCCAACTATTATATATGAATAACTATATTTGTGGTACAATGTTCATGTCTCTCATTACTGTGTTTATAACGAAGTACACACTTACCCTGCAATCAGTTAATCATCTTCCAAGCGAATTCATTTATTTGTGCCATATAAACATTCTTTAAATAACGTCAACAAAAAATGTGTGAAAAAATTTAAATGACTCAAGTGATTTTATGTGATAAATAAGATGTTGACCGATCTCAAAGCGATACTCTGCTTGTAAAATAGTATTCTCGTTGATTGAATAAGGATAACTTGCAGTGAATGCATGCAAACCCACATTTGCAAGTCTGAACCAAGAGAGTCATCGGCGTTGTCCATAAGCCATACTAGTTCCTCGTCACTTTCAAATCACCCAAATATTCTTTCGTCTAATATTTCAAACACGTTGTCCACTGCAATGCTGTTCACTGGTAATCAAAACATACGACAATCATATGTTTAGAGCTCCCTGCTTTGTTCAAAATAGACTAAATATGTTTCTTTATATCGTAGAGCCCTCCTATAAAGGTGCATGGAGTACTCCGACCACGTCACCGACCCAAGGTAAGTGATCTACTGAATCTACCTAAATCTACAAGTTAACTTACTCTATAACTGCTGTTCGTGAAAAACGTGTCAAAGTATGTGTCACTGTAAATACAATCGCGTCGCCAAATCAATAAGTAAAGAGTCGAAAGAATGATTGTGTCGAAAGGTAAACGGTTGTATTAAATGCAAGATTATTGTTATTATAAGCATGCAAAGATAACTGTATGCAATGCAGCGCAAAACTACAATCACAGAAACCACAGTTGTAACGCTTTTAAAAACACGGAACGTGAATGCTCGTAACACGCATCGCTGATAACTGTTGTGAGAATTGCAGTCTACAATATTGCACTGTTCGCTGTTTTGATTTTAATGAATAGTCAATTTAATTGCCAAAAGTGATGTGTTTGTGCACCCGAGGGGTTGCTTTGCGCTACGAACAGTTACCGAACAGCCTTTCGTGAACGAAAGCGAACGATTGTACGCGCGTTTGGACACTGAGACTTGTGACATTATCAAAAAGTGTGCTAAACATATTCGTGCGAACAAACGTTTTTGTTGACTTTTCAACTTTAGTGCACACCGTTTGACACTGGTTCGACACACCCAACAACCACTCTGTTCAAGGGATACTTTCCATCAATTTTCTTTTTTCGATCAAACTACTCTTTTCACAAATCATTGTTGAGTTGGTGTTCGCTATTGTCTTTTTTCTTTGGCAGCATTTTCGCAGTATTGTTCTGTAACAACTTGACGAATAACAAATAATCGAGTCGGCCACTGTTTTCACGCACTTTCTCACGTGTTGCGGTACGCACCACAAATTCACATTCACAAAGTGAATGTAGCGAAACTTTGTAATCGACCAATACACGTACTTTCTCGTCTGCTGCTATAACTTATAATTGTGTGAAACAACAATGATCGACGAGAACAAAGAGGTTGTCATTTATTGTGCATTGAAGTTATGATTGGAAATATGCTTTTACTAATAAGAGTTATGTCGAATGTATTCACTAATGGATGTTTTAATGGAACGTTCACATTACGTAACGCTTATAGAGATGTGTTTGTAGCTGCATTTGTATGTGTGACTCGATATGTGCGAGCGTGTCTGCAGTGTTTTCAGTGGCTTCGCGAACTGAATAAAAGCAGACGAAAGACCGTTGAATGACGCGCTCAGTTGCGTGGAACCACCGATACACTCTTCTACACTCTTGTATGCGTTCACTTAATTCACTCACATTTACTGACGCTCGCTTATTATTGCACAATTCATACGACAACAATACGAATACAACCAACTAAATATCGCAACTGAATTATGGAAAGCAACTTGCCTTCGAAATTATCCGAAATACATTTCTTTTATACAACATGACTGCCGAATTGCTAACTTGCAGTGAACATGAGTGTCCTATGCACAAACTGATCATGAATAAATGTGTAACATTTTCACTGTTCGATAGGTTATCACCACAATGCGATAACTGGGATGTCGAAATCATCAGGACTCGAGTCGCACAGTCATCCTCATCTCAGGAATATGCAAGGTAATCTTTATTCACTGTTCTACTCATAAAATTGTTTTTCATCGGATTTGAACGCTTCGAAGAAATCGAGAATTGAGTGGGCCTGAACACGGCCGTATAGCTGTAAATTTCGCCTCTCCTGCTTTATATTCCGATCTCGCGTTCAGTGGACCTCTGCTTTCGGTTCACTTCACATCGCTACAAATGTTAAATGAAATTTTAGTTAAGTCGTACGCACATCGCTGTTGTGGCGAATACTATTGTGCGGAACCTGAGGGCAGCCTAACATTGATTCAGTCGACGAGCATTGTTTAAGAATTGATCAGAATCAGAGGATGCCGCTCTCGTACTATTTTGCTGATAAATCAGCGATTTGCTGCGAGTTGCGACGAGAATCTGAGGAACTGCAATCTCGTTGCTTTCCAAGTGTCATTCGGCTTTTAGCAATGTTTAGTGAAACTGAGGCACACTACAAACATCTATATTTAATATCCTGCTTTAAGCCACTGAAAAGGCTTTTAATTATAAAAGTGAAATAAGTTTTTATTACTTGCTCACACAGTGTTTACTCGATTCGCTGAGGTTTTTCTCAGGAAACGGAAATTGAATACTTTTCGTTGTAAGATTTTCGAGTTTTCGTGAATTTTTAGTATTTTGAAGTGATAAAGAAATAGGAAAAGGAAACTCGTCTTTAGACAGCAGCAAAGCGCGAGAAGGTAATATTTTCATTGAAGCAACTAACAAGAACATCCTGAATGCTGTTTGGATCCGGAAGGTTGATGTAGTTTTTCGAAATTCCGGACGGATTTTGAATTCTGTACCCAATTTCCTTTCTTTCATCCGGACGTTTACTTCTTAACTTCTCGTGCGCTCTTTTCTTCACTTCTCATCTTTTCTCTCGAATCACTTTTTCTTGAAAGCTTTGGTGACACTGCAGTCAAAAAAGCGTTCGTTTGTTTTAGTAAATGCAAATAACTCGAGAAAGCAAACAACTGTTAGAGTGATTGCAGAATACATATTGCATCCTTATTTTAAATAAAACGTTATATACACTCACACACACTAGTGTATAAACTCAAACATAACTTTTCCTTCGAAATATAATAATTGAGTTATGTTTGCTTTGCTTTCCCAAACTCTGCAATATTGTATTACTAATGGACACTTGTTCTCATCATAACATTATTATATAATTTGCAATTTTAGACAGAATGCTAGTCTCTGATCACTATTCAAAATTGACTTTGCGTCCAATATTTTGTCTCATGTTTTATTTAATATCGAAACTTTTCAGATCCTTACCAAATGTTTGGAACAAATAGTCGTTTGGCCACTTCAGGTATCTACATATTTTTTCAAAGTTTTCTCCATCAGGTTGATGGAAAAGTAATAGAAAAGTAACAGTCTGAAAGATTGGTTTTATAATTGATTATCTTCATTACAAAGCATAACTTTCATGACAACATTATTTATAACTCAGGAAAACAAATATCGATTGTTTTAAATTATGAAACCAATGCTATTTTGATGCTATGATAAAGCTGATGCTTGTAATGCGCATCACTTTCTCAAGCATTTCTAATTGTTAGTAGACAAAAAAGAGCTACAGTCAAAATGGGGTATAAGGAAACCTATCAAATACAAATCAGGAAAAATATCGCGAATTGCGAATTGTTAATGCTAATTGAAGTAGCATGTGAATCGTTTTGTTAACTAACTTTGAAATATTCGCTAATTTCTAATTAAATATGAAAATGCGACATCATAAATATAATCATCATGTATAAACTATTGTGATGTATGATCTCGATTCTTCGCGACTAACATTATTTTTGATAATCATTCGTTTTTGTAAGGTGTTGTAAGCAACATTAATAGGCTTATTCATGTTGTAGTTGAGAGGTGTTCCTTAGAGTCAATCTCTATTCATCATCTGTTCATCTCTATTACTTAAAGTATACTTTCGACAGTTGATTTATCTTGTTCAAATTCTGCTCGTGTTTAGCTATCACTATGTCAAAAGCTCAAGATTCTAAAAAGGATAAGAATTGAGATAAAATGTTGCAGAAAAAATCCTTCGCGTTATTTATTCACATTTGAGAAAAATACAAAAAGTCGATTCCTTTTTTAACATGAAAGATAGCAGATGAACATTAACTTAATACTAACTAACGAAAAATAAAATAGGATCGGGTCAGATTCAGTTATGGCAATTTTTGCTGGAGCTGTTGTCGGACAGTGGAAATTCGAATTGCATCACTTGGGAAGGAACAAACGGAGAGTTCAAATTGACGGATCCCGACGAAGTGGCACGAAGATGGGGAGAGAGGAAAAGTAAGCCAAATATGAACTACGACAAACTGAGTCGAGCACTACGTTATTATTACGACAAAAATATAATGACCAAAGTGCACGGAAAGCGTTATGCGTACAAATTCGACTTTCAGGTAACGTTAACTAAAAGCACACAGCGCAGTGATAGAATAATTTACAGGGTTTGGCACAGGCGACACAACCGGCGACCGCTGACCCTGCGGCTTACAAAGCCGCGTACCAATCAGCAGATCTGTTTATGCACACGCATCCAGGTTACGCGCACCCGAGTTCCGCGGCGAAACTAAACTTCGCGGCAGCAGTGCACGGAAGTTCTATTGTTCCGTCAACTGGAGCAGGAAGCATATTTCCATCGCCAACGTCCTACTGGACGAACCCGACAGCGGCGGCCAACCTGTATTCGAATATTGCAGTGGCCTCAGCGGCTGGACACCACGCGAGCATTCCTCACCACGCTGGCCACGTTACATCGCACATCGCTTCTTATCCGCATTATGCATGACTGCGACGTGTACAGCTCGAAGCGAAAATGACTGACACAGATGTACAGTATTACTATGACACGACAGACAATTGGCGTACGCTATATTAGCTCGAAGCTAGTCAGAGACCAATTAGTATTATGGTTATTGTTGATTGCGACTAGTCCAGTGTTAGGCCAAACAAAGTGATAACGAACACAACGTCCACATTCCGAACTATTGTGTTCTGTGCTGATCTGTCTTTTATTCAATCAAATAATGATTACATCTGTTAATGTGTTTATATTTAATATATACATACATTGTATCATATTGATTTATGGACTTACAATTACAATTTTCTAAATGTAGGCTGTAAAAAGTCCGATTGTTTCAATAATCCAATAACAAATAAAGCGATCAATTCGCAGTCCTCAATTTCGTTCACTTTTCTTTCAACCAAAACAATATACAACCACAAATC
>NCKV01000720.1:0-14354 GCA_003675905.2 Leptotrombidium deliense
ATTTCACAGAATTATTGACAAACAAACAAATTATAATTATAAATACGACCGACGAAATTAGGAGAATTATAAATAAGGGTGGAATCAGTCGAAGACTCGACACTTTTTCACTACATTTTGCACCAAAACTGATTATAAACAATTTAGTGATTAAAATAGATGAAAGAACATCTTAATTGATGTATTTTTAAAATGACAAAATGTTTTCTTAAAAGATCATTGCATTGAATAATTAAACGAGTAACAATTAATTTAATGAATGAAAGGGTGAACAATAAATTAAAACATATTGCAGTTAGAATTAGAAACGAATGCTGTCAAAAATGTTCTAAATACATGTGAAAGTATGTAATACACCTGTAAGGCAGATTGGTACAAGCGATGACACAAATTATTGGCTCCTGATTTCTCTGCAAATGCGACAATTACAGATTAATAATTAATTTTCGTTTTCTTTTTTCTCATTTTCTCACCAGAAAAATTGGATAAAAAAGTATTTTTTACTTTACAAGAAAAGTCGTTCTGGAATTGAACGATTAGAAGTGTTCGATAGTGAAGATTCGTTTATAAAGCAAAGTAATAAAGCAGCGAAAATAATCGCGTTGAATGAGTGTCACAAAGTCACATCGGCTCCGCATAAGAATCAACCAAATGTATTCGAAGTAAGTCAACCTTATTTTTTTCTTTTATGGTTACAAAATGCGAAATGCATTTACAAATAATGTCAGGTATCTGGTATCTAAAAGGTCAACTTTATATACATTTGTACATTGATCGCTTTTCACATTCTCAGCACTACATTTAAACTGAATGGGAATACTGAGTCAGATTGGTGTACATTTGCAGAATGATGATCTTAATCCACTTTAAATGAATGGCTACCTCTTTGACAACAGGTCATCAAACAATGACCAGAAGAGACGCATTCATTTCATTTATTCAAATGATGCGAGTGCTTCGTTTGAATTTTAAACGCAAACTGCATACAACCACTTGTTATTGTTGTTGTTGTTTAAAATAAAAGGTTGACATTTAAAATACCTGCGCGAATGAAATGAACGTTTCATAATAAAGTAGTAGTAAGCTCAACTTCACATTTAGAGACATTTCTTATTTCCTTTAAACAAAAATGAATTCGTTGTCGTTTTAATTCACAGTAAAAAATATACGCTTCAACTGCAATTAAACGCAATTAACTCTGTGAATGTCGCGAATGGTGAACATTCTCTTCTTGTTCTGCTCTTCTTTCACAGCATGCTCATTATTCAATATTCGTTTCTTCTCTTTTATCTTTAACGGGCAGCAATTTGCTCGCAGCCTTTCTCACTGCTTTTTATTGCTGAGAAAAGTTTCTTTTTTTAAAAGAATTAAATGAAGATTAGTATAAGTTATGCAAGTAATACTATATGACGCTTAAGAAATGTGACAAATTCTTGTAAAAAAGATTTGTACAAGAAACGTATATTTTGTTGTGATTACAATCTGTGTATGTAAATCACTTTTGGCTCCCAACATTCACTTTTCCTGTGAAAGTTGCATATTTTGACGGATGTAAAAAACATGACAACTGAGAGCGGAAGAACTATATGACTGCTTCGCTATTTTTGTGTGTGTATGTTGCTAATCAGTGTTTCTCAAAAGAAGAGAAAAAAATTCCGACAACAAAGCAAAACACAATTACTTAGAAGTGAATGTAATAATTCACAGTAAAGCAAGCAGATCACAGTTACACAACTTTTCTTCTGCTTTTGTTTTTCTTTAATTATCACGTTTCAAAAAAGTTATGTGTTTACTTTCCTAAAATAGAGCTTTTCTCGTAATCTTTGAGAAAGTACATTAGTGTGTATTACAGTCGCAGTTGTTTCAATGTGTACGGAAATACAACAACAACAAATGTAATTACTAATTAGTATTTAATTAAGGCACTGATTTTGATTTCTCACTTTAATTTATGTCAAATAATGTTACATTAATGAACCAGTTAAAACAACAACAATAACAATTGTATGTCATTTTTACCTAATTACGAAATGATCATAAATTTAATGATAATAATTAATCTAATAAACGAATGTGTTTGTGTGCGTAAAAACAATAGGTACGCACCAAAGACGCAGTTCATTTGATGTCAGCGGACACTTTTCAAGAGATGAACGAATGGCTGGATTGTATACAATTTGTCGCCTTCGGCTATAAAGCGAATACAGTGGCGAAAGTAAACGAGACATGTACTCATTTAAATTCCAGCAACAATAACAACTTAAATACGAACAACGATAATAATTTACACTTAAATGGCAAAAGTATGAACAAAGATCAAGAGGAAGAAAATCTTCTCTACTGTTCGGTCGACAGTCCGGAAGTGTTTCGCGTGAAAATTAGTGAATCTGAGGCTGCTAAGCGATGCGGTCTGCAGTCAAGCACTCAAAGTAATGAAGTCTGGTATTACTTAATACTCACGTCCGTTTCCGCTGCTTTGGCCGACGAAACCGCACCTTTCAAAAAAGGTCGCACTCTGTACACGTGGCCTTATAGACATATCCGAAGGTACGGATGTACCAAGGATGGCTTCTCTTTCGAAGCAGGACGTAAGTGTCAATCTGGAGATGGTTTGTTTGCGTTTATTACGAAAGAAGGAAACGAAATATTTCACTCGATTGGAAGTCACGTAAATAACTTAAAAGCTTCGACTCACGCAACGCCAGTAACGCAAGCATTGTCCGATTCTATTTCCACTAACTCATCTGTGAAAGGAGAGAAAGATTTTTGTAAAGAACATGAATATTTCAGAAACGAGACGAGAAGTATACTTCCTGCGCAAACAAATACGACAATTATTTCGATAAAAAATACGCATTTCGAGACCAAAGAACCACTTAAAAGGCATTCGATGCAACACTTCACGCAAAGCGGACAAAAATTGATTAAAATGCCTGTGGTCAGAAGTAAAACAGTAGACGACTCGCAAGTTTTGAGAGCAATTCCTGCGATTGTTTCCAAAACGTCGACGAAAATTGAAAGCGAGGAAAAAGTAAAACCACTGCCTCCGGTAACGAAACCGCCTCGAAAATGCAAAAGTCCAGAAATAGAATGTTCTCATTTAATCGGACTGCCAGCGATTCCTCGACAAGAGCCAAGTGATCCGCTCTACGAGGACCCAATATTTGTGTCACGAGAAGAGCTGTTTGGTTTGAAATCTGATGAGAATATTTACTGCGAAACTGACGGCAAACAAACCAACACATCATCGTCCATAAAAGCGTCAATCATATCAAAAAGTGAAGGTAACATTGAAATAAGTTCACAACCTGCTAATTCAGTGTCCAAAATAACTTCAGCCATTCGATCGCTGTTTAGCAACAGTTTCTCAAATTCAAACGGCAAAAAGTCGATTAAAGTAAATTCAATGGACAAAAAAGTATCGTGTTCGTCGAGTACCAGCAGTTACAGTTCAATGTCCAGTGGTCCATCGAATAACTCGAATCCAAGCACACCGCAGGTGGACACTCGAGGTGACAATCAATTTCACGTTCAGATCGTAAACTGCGCAAAAATCAGTAATGTTGATTCGAAAGCGAACGTTGTCACTCCAGTCTCTGAAAAAGAAAGTGAATCAAAGAGACCGAAATCTGAACCAATCATTGAAAACGAATATGCAAACGTACCATCAATTTTGAATAATGCCAGTCTGATTGAAGAGGGATGCAAAACACTGACAGAACCCCATCACTACTTACAAAATGATGTCGAATACGCGAGAGTTGTCAGAAAAGTTGGAACTGATTTTATTTCAAGAGCAGAGGTGTGAATTAATTTTGCACACTTAATTTTAAAGAACAAAAGTCTAGTCACGCACACAGTGTCAGTTACGATGAATTCTGTGATATGGCGTTTATGAAATGTAATCTTTTCTGATCGATCCACTGTTTCACTGATAGCTTTCAGTCTTAATCACAAAAAATGGACTAAATAGTTGAATGAATCCTTTCGTTTCAATTTTTCTTTTGAGTCATTGCACGACCAAACATGGATACCTCTTTTGCTTCTCGCAAAAGAACTCGTATATATAGCGGAGCGTTTTCATAGTTCTCGTTATCGGCAATTTCTTCGATTGTTTCATTTCCAATTCTTCTTAAAACTGGATCAGTTTCGGTTGATGTCGAAGGGTGAGGACCAACAATAGAATTTGTGTGCGGTCTTTTTGCAGGTTGAACCAACCAAGGATGCAACGTTGTTGACTTCTTCTGTCGCTTATTTAATTTTTCAGTGTTTTCACGTTCCCTCGATTCACGAAATAAGTTTCTTCCTCGATCGGTGAAACCATGAAAATCCTTCAGTTGTCTGGTTTCAACTGTTGTGGTGACAACAACACTTGTTTCTTCAATAACTTCTTCTCGCACTGCGCGACTTTTTTCAATTTTGTCAAACGACTCTAATTGCTTCTCAATGCCCCTTATTTCGTCATTTAAAGTTTCGGTCTCTTTCGCGACTTTTCGGTTGTGATTGTGAACCTCCTCCAACTCTTTTAACAACTCTAACTTTTGTTTTTCTAATTCAGCACTAATTTTCTCTTTTCTCTTCAATTCTGAAATTTCACTCAAAACCTTTTCTTTCTCTGCTCGAAGTCGTTTCAACTTCTTCTGATTCTCTTTTTCCGCATGAACAGCCTCCTCAATTGCACTTCCATTTGGTCCATATAAACTCAAATACTCCTTAAGCGCACTTTGTTTCATGTTAATGAATTGTATCTCCTTTTCCTGGTTACTTTTCAGTTTTTCTTCCAAATCTCTTACTATCGACTCCTCTCTTTCCAATTGCTTTCTCATAATCGAGTTATCTATTTGAGCAACCAATAGCTCCGTCATTTCCTTTGCGAGAATCTGTGTATTATTCTTTTCATCGATTTCGATCGTTTCCGATTCCTTTCGAAGTTCAATTGTTTCAGCTTCAAGTTTGCGAACTTCTTCTTTTACTAAACTCAGTGTGTTAACAGACAACGCTAAGCAAAATACTCACCTTTTTCAATTTCCATTCTTTTCAACTTAACCTCATTTTCCTTGGCTCGAATAGTTTCAAAAGCACTCGAAATTAAACCTGAAACAGATTTCTCCATTTTCGTTTGTTTCGTTTGCTGAAATTGAATTTCGCGTTCTAAAACAGCGCTTTTGGGACCGTTTCAAAATTGTAATTTTTGTATAGTTGCTCAGCTGACGTAAATTTCTCTTCGATTCCGTTTTCAACGGCTTTTTCATTAAATTCATTGTTTATCAAAAACTGGATACTATTCGTGACCTTATATTTACATCTTTATTTGGCTATTCTATGTCTTCTTCGCAGCAAACACAGGTAAATTTGATTTGAAATCGTGTTGAAATGAAATGGCGTTTTCCGCGAACAATAGCAGCAACGAATGCAAACAGGACCAGTTCGTGGTCACAAATCTCGCAGGAAACAGCGCTCAACAACTGATAACGGTATTCTGAATCGTAGACCTAATCGCAACGAAGGGTGTACAATGGCTTTGGATTTATCCGTTGAAACAATAGATGTGGACGTTCGAGAAAATGAAGCGGATGTCTCATGTATTGACATTACTGAAGACGATGACGTCGTTTGCATTGGTAGTGAAAGCTCGGAAGTATTGCGCTTACGGACTGTGAATCGTCGTGTGGAGCCTGCATTTCAGCCGTTATCCAATACTGATCAATTTCCACAACTCATTGGAAGCGGTGAAACCGTTAATTCACTGGGGTCAACTTTAAACTCACTTCCATTGCCGCCTGTAGTCGCGCCAGTTGAAAAAATTGTTGGTAAAATTATCAAGTGTTCAGTTTGTTTGGAGGATGTGAATTCTGTAAGTGTTTATAGAGTTTGCTTTGCAATCATAAACTTCTGTTTTGTGTGCAGATTGAGAGTAAAGGTGATCGAAAATTGATATCAACGAATTGTGGACACATTTTCTGTGAGACTTGCATCAAGGAAACAATTCGTAATACAAAATCGTGTCCGACTTGTCGCAAAAAGCTTACACAGAAAAGTTATCATCCAATATTTCTTTAAAGTTCGATCTCAGATATATGTAATCTCTTTTTAACCTCTCGATTCGAAATAAAACTCGAAATTTGGATACTTCTTGAGATCGTCTTAAATGAGGTGGAGTCGAGTGAGTGCATTGGTTATAGATTACAACGACTAACGTTTAATATAAGCAACTTCACTCGAAGATCACTTTTTTCTTAAGTTCTCTTATTCTTACGTTTTTGTACTCATCTTTCAATTTTATTGTTTTCCCAACTTTCGCAATGAAAGTTATATTTGCTTTCGCGTTGTTATGTGCTGGATTGAATACACTCGCACAGGGTATGTATCTCAAATGTTTGTGATGTTCATTTTCTCGTGTGTTTGTTATTGTTGTATTTTCATTGTTACATTGGTACCTCCATTCAAGTGAACACATAGTTTTCGAAATTACAAAGTAGCGAATCCGATTTACTGTTAAATTAATGTTAACGCTATTAAGACTTAAATTGC
Source organism: Leptotrombidium deliense (assembly GCA_003675905.2). Lineage (NCBI taxonomy): Eukaryota > Metazoa > Arthropoda > Arachnida > Trombidiformes > Trombiculidae > Leptotrombidium > Leptotrombidium deliense. Next base: position 6,532 of record NCKV01000720.1, read on the forward strand.
GGGGTATTTGTCCTCAATTATCTTATCCTCTCTTTAATCACTCTCATAACTACTCGAAAGGTACTTAAGAACATTGATTGTGCTTCGAGCAGTTCAAATATGAACCTTGCATGTTGCAAAATTTTTGATGTCAATGCACAAAAATATGCTCAGACTGCATATCTAAGCTTTTTGTTCACTTAAGTGATTAATGATTAAACCAAAAATGCAATGTTCATCGGATCCGTAATAACTGCATCTAATGACAAATCTAAACTTTGCTTTTTGTTTTAAGTAGATTTGGATCCTCCGAAAGGCGACCGTTACAAGATGTCACAAACTTGTGTCGATCTGCTTCAACAGCAAGTAAACATGGAATTGCACGCCAGTCTGGTCTATTTAAACATGGTACAAATTATCTAAAAATTTGAAAATTTACGACGACACTAAAACTAATCTATCTTATCTTTCCATCACCAATCATTTTTCAGGCGGCTCATTTTGATAACACTGATATCGCACGAAAAGGATTTACGAAGTTTTTCAAACATTCGTCGGACGAAGAAAAGCAACACGCACAGAAATTGATTGATTACATCAACAGACGAGGTGGAAAATTGAGACTATGGAATGTCGAGGTTTACTATTCCTTGTCTCTAAATTTCGAGTAAAATTTGTCTGTTGCAGATGCCGAACAAAGATACATGGACAGATGCGTTGTCAGCACTGCGTGATGCATTGGATTTGGAGACAAGAGTGACGAATGAATTGCACGTTATACACCACAAAGCAGAGACAATATGCAGAGATCCACACGTAAGCTGTTCTTGTATGGACCATGAATCGAGAAGTGAATGTTTCGTTTCATAGTTGATGGACTTCTTGGAAACAGAATTCTTACAGGAACAAATCGATTCAATCAGCGAACTTCGACGATTGATTACTACTTTGTCGCAGATGAACTCCGGAATGGGAGAATATTTTGTCGATCGCCAATTGCTCGATAAAAAAGATGAACTTTAATAGCATATTTTCCTTTTTCTTCTTTAGCAAATCGTCTTAACGTCCTTTCGCTTTATCGAAGAAATACATACAAATCAACAGAAATTTAATAAAAACTATTAACAGTTTCACTCGCAATATTTACTCATTTAAATTGTAAAGTTAGATTAAATTCCACGGTGGATTCCGTCGTTTGCTTAACGGAATCATTGTTTCGTTAATTGGAATATTAATAATGGCACTTTTTAACTGCTCTGCGATCAAATGACGTCGAATCATGTAACCATCTCTACCAAGAATATAAACAGCCGGAATTGTGCAGTTTCTTTTTGTATTGTCGTCGATCATATCGACATATTCATCGCTCGATTCTTTGTTATCATATACAATTACAGCAACAAGGCCAGAGTTCTGAGCTTGAATACATTTTGAAAGAAAAGAACAGCCGCCTCGTTCCACCAGACCAACGTTGCTTACTAATTCGTACCTATTTGTCATCAGCGTGGCACATGCATCACTTGGCTCTACAACAATCAGTGGAACTTTCTCCAAATGTTCCTTCTATCAAAACACAAAGAACAAATAAGTAGCCGATTAATGTTAAAGAATAAGACTGCGAATCAACCGCAACAATGCGTCAACAAACAGCTAAAAACACACTCTTTTAAGGTGAAAAATGACGTAATCACTTCTTATGAGGTGTCATAGAGACGCATTGGTGCCGTGTTTGTCTTGCTGTGTGTTGTGTAAACATACAAATGGAACACCAAAACTTTGTGCTGGTCTTGCTTTGAATGTGTACCGCAGTGTTTGTGGTTCAAGTATTTCGAAATATACATCTTCCTTATAATGAATATGTTCGTCGTTCGACGTAATAAATGTATTACCGCCTTTAAATACAGGTAACGAAAAGTTTATGCGTTAGTTGCAAACGAAACTTACTGCTACATTCCAATGACAGTAGAAGAAGCGAAATTATAATAAAACCAGTGTCCCAAAATTCAGTCCACTTTCGAATCGAATAATTCTTAAAATGTTCCATAAATAAACAAATAGTGAAAAATCAGCAAAAATAGAAAAAAGTGAAGACTTTGAATTGCGAATTCACGGTGACTCTCATTCGAAACGGGATCGTTTCAACACTTCGTCGTTTCAATTAAAATTTATTAAATTAACTGATTTGCAGACAGAGAGAATAAACGCGCTATTTCTGTCTGCAAAGGTCACAGATTTCTTCAATTTAGGGCAATTCTTCCCTTTTATGATTCTTTGTTCAAACTATTTTTCCCTTATATAGCAACGCATTCGAATCCGGTGGTCAGTTGTGTTTGATGATTTGACTGTGAAAATGTTATGTGATTCTGATGATGGGAAAACAGACCTGTTCCCGAAACGTCAATCAATATTTTCGTTTCATTTCATCCATTTCAAGTTTCACTGAACTCACATTTAAAAATTTCGAATAAGAGAAATGGACTCCTTAAAAATCCTTAACTGATTAAATTGAGTGAAAGTGCTGAATACAGATGTGAGAGATGAGAGAAAAAGAATAGACTTATTAGTGAGCGAAACGGAAATCTGAGAAAAACAATAAATAACTATTGCTGGCACATAAGTATGGTCTCAATTCGAGCATATGACAAAAATAATGAATAAATCACAGCGATGACCAGGACCCGACTCTGGTGCGCAAACCGATGTTAGCACGTACACATAAACAGTTTATGTGAGCACCATTTTACTCCCATCCGAATTGACAGCAGTCATACAACACTTTTATACTCATTCACTTAGGAAATAAATGTGTTTACATCTGCAATAAACTGCATTTTGGTGCTGATTAGGAGAAACCGTTAGGTTATAATTCGGGTAATGTCAATGCTTATAAAATTAAATTAAAGTGAACTAATTTATTTCAAAATTTCTTTAATCGCATTAAGTGTACATAAAAAAGTAAAAAATACGAATCTCCAGGTTCATGTCACATTAACATTATTGTTTAAGGTGCGCAAGCAATGTGAAAAATTCGATAGTCAATTATATTGATTATTCGACCTAATAATTACTGAATGAGATAAAATTAGATTCATAATAAATTACATGTTAATTGAAACGTCCTTCAGTAAGGAATGATGAAAATACATGGAACATGTAGATCGAAAAATATGAAAAAAGAGAAAACTCGCAATAAAACAATTTCAAATATTTGTTTGTTTATTTTAAAAGCGGTGGTCAGTTAGTCACGAAATAAATCGTTTGAAATTGAACAAATGTTGTAAATTGATCTCGAGAAGTCTAATGTGCAAAAGTAAATAAAATCGTTTAATTAGATAATTATCGCGAATTAAATTTTGTTCTTCGAATACAGGGTTTTACATTGTATTTGCTTTACTTTCTCCTAAAATCAATTATATTTATATTTAGGTCATCATTTAAACGGAAAATGTTCTAATGTCCTTCACTGTCCAAATTCTATCAAATTATACTTCTAAAGTGTAAACCTGTCGATAAATTAATTAATTCTCATTAAAGTTGTGTCAAGGATTTAAATTAACATTTAAGAAAACATTGAAAATCAATAAACATCAGAAATCAACAAAAACAACAAAATCATCGATTGCTAAAATCTGAAATCAGAGCAAAATAACCTCTATAATGAGAACAGATTAATAAATAAATTAAACACTTTTTAAAAACTTGAAAACTTTATCACTTGTTTACATGTACTGCATTTAAAAATAATAAAAAGTATTTTTAATAATGAACGTGATGAGTACTTCTGAGTATTTCTGATTTTAATTAATAACTATGACACAAAAGCATTACGGAAAGAAACATAAATTGAGATAATTTGATATTGATAATAACAGTGAAAAGAAAGAAGTTGAATAATTGCTTTTGAAATGCAACACTGGCGATCGAAATAAATGTTCTAAAATTACTGTCCTCTCAGTCGTTAGAAATGTGCAGCACACGCGTACAACTTGAAATAAATCATTTTCTGGTTTTCTGGCGTTTTGGTGTTTATTGTCTCTTTCATTCTCCGCTGAACAGTGTGTGTCCAAACGAATTGCATTTCATTAAAGAAACAGTGTGACACTCATTCGACATTGAATTGTATGCGAAATGTTAAAAGTGAAATTGAGAGTAAACGAAGACAAACGATACGATTGAGATTTTACGTTAACGTTGCGCATGGTGCATCGTGCTTAGTTTGTATATGTGCAGTAGATGCGAATAACAGTACAACACTGGTTTCATCTTCGACCAATTTCGGCGATCGATAATGTGAAATGTTCTTCTTTTTCAGACTCTTTTGCAAATTTTGCGATTCGTGAGCGTTTCGATATCAAATGCTTTGTTTACATTTACAAATGTCAATCATTTGACGGCAAATTGACCAGTGATCATATTTATTGACTCTTTTCCAGTGAATTTATTGTGTATATTGGACAATTATTTTCATCATTTTCGTTTCAATGTTTGCAAAAAATGTTTTCGAAATATTGATGTTCAAATAAATAAAACGACAACGTTATGTTCACCTACTCTCGCTACTTAAATTGTACCTAAATTAAGGATCGTTCGTTCGATAACACATTCAGGTAATTTAATTGTGCTTACCTGAATATATATGTACGAAAAGCCAGTAATCTAATTTCATCATGTCTCATCTGTTGTGCGTTCTGTACTGCTTAAATATAATGATATTACTTTTTTATCCTTGGGTGCGGTGGTCATTTATTTATAGCCACATTCATGTGTGACCAAAAGGAGCATATTGAATTGCCTTAAAACCGGCGACCGGTCTTGTGTGTTGTGTAATATAAATGAAATAATTTGATGAAGTAAAATGTTAAATAAAAAATAGCAAAATGAAGTAAAGCAAATTTGATTAAATAATCATATTAAGACCGCAGCAAATTTTGCTTCACCTAATGTTTACTTTAGATTAAAGTAAAGTGTAATTGCACGTAAAAAATGCTTAATAAGCAAAGATAATTATGCATCATTCACATTTTACATCATCATGACGGTGACATCTCATGATGTTTGTCTGCAGTCTGCGTTTTCATGTTAAATTTGATGTTTTCAAGCAAATTTGATAAATCAAATTCAAATTACATGTTTATAATTAACTTCGAAATAAAATATCTTCTAATAAATTTTTGCAGCGCTTTCGGTTAAATAAAAATTTGCCAACAGTCAATGTTGATGAACAAACTGTTGCGAAGCCACAAATGTCAAATATACACGAAACTTAACCATCAAATATGATCGTAAATGTGTGCGTAAGGCGAAATTGTTTCTCTTAAACTGCAGGCAAAAATCATTTAACATAGTCACACATACACACAAATCTCACTGAGCTCAATATTGATTTCGTATGTTTAGTTTACATTTCAGTACACCAATTTACTTCAATGTTACTTTATTACTTTTTTTTGACGTTCGTCATTAGTTTAGTAGCAATTTGATGTATCTTATTCAAACGACGCGACAAATGTTATTAATTTAAAAGTTTTCATTAGATTCGCAAAAAAGAATAACAAAAACGAAAGAACTGATTTAATTATTGCTTTTCTTAAGCAAATTTGCATATGAAAAAGAAGTAAATAATTCGTGTACATAGTAATTATTTATAATAATAATTTATTAATAATATTCATTCCATTTAATTTTCATTAAACATTGTTTTTGTTGCAGAGAAAGTGCAAAAAGAAGAGCGATGAGTGCGTCACAGGCCGAACGAGAGACGAGTCCGTCGTCGCTTTCGGCCGGCTGTCATTTTCTGTCACACTCTCCGAGTCACGATTCGCTCTCCGTTTCCGACTATCAATTCATGACCGCGTCGAAGAGCGCCACTGAAATAAGATGTTCATCGATCGCAGTCGACACTTCTTGCAGTGCCATTTCAGATCTCGCAAAACTGGGTTCGCTGCATCCGGACGGCGTTCAATTACAGAGTCCGCCGTGGTTGCCTCGTACTTGTCGTTCAGGCAGCGCTGGTTCCTCGTTGCTCGCAGTTCCTTCTGAAAAATATGGCAGTCGCCGTTACTCGAGCGGTGTCTCTGGTTTCAACAAATTTTCGCACGAAATTCTGTTCGAAGAAGAGGTCGATGTTATTAAAAATTGTGGCGCATTCTCGTCCGCCGTTTTGGGACTGATGAAAAGTTTCAGCACTTCCGATATATCGACTGTTGATCCATTCAATGAAACTCCACTTCGGTCGACATACTCTGAAATCGCATTGTTCGGAGGCATTCTCTGGAACGCGAAACTAGAACTTCCAACCATTCGCCGTTTAGATGCACACTCGCGTTCGTGTTCCACGTGGGTTGCTGTCGGTGAACCGATCTCTTCGACCAGTCAACTGCCGTCCCCGCAAACACACACTGTTGGCTCAGACTCGGTAACTGGTCACATATCTCCGTTAATTACACCGACCGATTTGCTTCAATCAGTTAACAAAAAAGTGCGACAAATGTACATCAAACGTCGACTGCTGTCCACTTATCGAGCGTTAGAACGATTGAGTCGAAGTCAACTCGATCTAAACAATGTGGTTAAAGGCGAACTCGACTTATTTGTCAGCTCGCAGTCTCCGTTTAACAATAAATCGAAAGCAGCGATGGACACTAATGTCACCGTTGATGTGGAAAATGCAGATACCGCTCAAAACAGGTCAGCAGCTCAGTTGCACGTGTCCGTTGGAGAATCGAACACGTCCTCAAGTAATAACAACACCAATTCAAAATCGTCGAAGCGAAACAAAAGTTCGCATCGATTGTCAAATCCACTCGATTTGCATCACTTTCAACCAGATTTATCGTCGCTTTCCATTCGCGACGTTGACTTGCAAAAAGGCAAACCTTTAACTAAATACGAACGAAATATAATGATATTCAATTGGTTGCAAAATTTAGATCAAACTGACTGTAAATGTGAATAAAAAATTGCAATCAAATGAATTTGAATTGATATAAAAAAGAAAACAATGAATGCAGCAGCAACAACAACAAATCGATTGAATTTGTTTATTTGACTTTAGCCGTTGTAGACAACCAACAAAAATCTATTTGTCTTTTATTTTCAGTTTTTGTTTCATTCGTTTTCTATTCGAACGTTGAATAAATATTAATAATGTAATCAAATTATTAATATGACATTTGAAGTGATTTGAATGAAATGAAATGTGAAATTTTGAAAGAACCGATTGTTATATGCAATGTTACTGAAAAATTTGCAAAATGTTTGTTTTTCAATTCCGTTGTCCAAATTTTGTGTAAAAAAAGAAATTAAAATTCGTTGATAAGTCATTTTGCTGTGTAAATTAGTCACAGTTTTTTGTAGTTTTGAAAAAATTGACGTTTGTTTTCCAGAAATCAAAACAAAGTTTTGAAGTCGACAGTTTATTTATGATTTTCAGCTTCTTTTTCGAAATCGATACTTTCGACAAATTACACACTTTGTTTTATGTTTCTACAGCCATGAAGCTATTTTGTACTGTTGTGCGTATACCTGTGAAACATTTTCATTACTCGTCTGCGTGTGTGCGGCCAGAACCAGAATTAGGTTAAATTTTTGATGCATTTCATTGTCAAACATGTGATTAATGAGTTTTCAGCGAATCAAATGTTGTTCAAGTTGAATCACGATACATTTGAAACCAAAATCTCGTTTTCTTATAAATTCATAATGAATATCGGTTTGTAAGCTTTTAAGCGTGTGCGAGTTAGAGGTCTGCATGGTAATGGTACGGTTACGGTAATAAACAGACTTCGGATTTTCGCATAAAAGAATAATGCATTATTTTTTGACAAAATTAGCGACTTTTCGCT
>NCKV01000721.1:0-14347 GCA_003675905.2 Leptotrombidium deliense
TGCCTTGTGGCCACCGCTGTATCTCTCTGACTTCTGCTGCTTCTTAAGGTTCCTTAAAACTCTATCCTCAGCCCTCTTCTTACTTGTCTCTTCTCTTCTCCACTATCCCCCTGGCTCCATTTTACCATTTCAATTCTGGCTCCCCTATATATCCAAATGCCTTCTGGCCATTTTCACTTGAATTGAAAGTCTTTCCGGCAATTCGCGAATCAGCAGCCAATCATTCGGTTTGCAAATCTCCTGTTCGTCGTGCGCCAACAATAAATCATTTGTACGGAAGTGCATCTTAAGAAAAGAGTCAAATGAGAGTTTCGGAACCTGTACTTGAATCGTTTGTTTCATTGTCGTCTTCAAACAACGGCACAATAAAAGATGCATCTCGATTCGTGAATGTTTCACAATGTCTACTCAGTTAACCATTACAATTTATGCGAGGTCCCTTCTTTTCAGAAAAACGTGGTCTTGAAAATGGTTTGTGTTTTTCAATCTCTTTCTTTTTTGTAATATGTTTCTTATTCGCAGGCCTCTCCTGTTTATGTTTTGTATGAACATGCGACAGGATACGCACTGTTTCGCGTAAAGGAGTTTGAAGAAGTAGCAGCATTCTTACCTCAGGTCGAAAAAAGCAGCAATGAGTTTGTTAAATTCAAAGGTTTGGTTGATTTCGTCGCATTTCAGCCTTTCAAGTCTGGCCCAAATGCTTTGGATAATGTGAATTGTGTGTCTGAAGGTGTTTTACACGAGGATTTATCACTCTTCCTCGAGACAAATTTACCGAAAGTATCGAAGAAGAACAAATTCGTACTTGGAGTGGCTGACGGAAAAATTGGAGCAACGATTCAAGATTCAATGGGTTACAGCTGTAGCCACACAGAGGTTGTTCCTGAAATTTTAAGAGGAATAAGATTGCACGCTGATAAGTTAATTGACGGTCTTTCAGCACAAACGATTGCATCTGCAGAATTAGGTCTCGGAAGAAGTTACTCCAGAGCTAAGGTTAAATTCAATGTTAATCGAGCTGACAATATGGTTATTCAAAGTATATCACTACTTGATCAATTGGATAAAGACGTTAACACATTTGCGATGAGACTTCGAGAATGGTATTCATATCATTTTCCAGAATTGATCAAAATTGTTCCAGATAACTACACTTTTGCGAAAGTTTCTAAAGTTATGGGAAATAGAAAGGAATTGGGAGATGAAGATGATTTGCTTGAGAAATTAACGGAAGTTGTAACAGAACCTGAGAAAGCACAAGCAATTATAAATGCTGCTAAATCTTCAATGGGAATGGATATTTCTGCTATTGATTTAATAAACATCGAAACATTCGCCAGTAAAGTGATCAGTCTTGCAGAGTATAGAGCTCAGTTGATGCAGTACCTTTCTTCGAGAATGAACAATATTGCGCCAAATTTATCTACACTCGTCGGAGAAACTGTTAGTATTCATGTTTACAGAAATCAATTTTTATATTGTATTATTAGGTTGGCGCTCGTCTCATTTCTCATGCTGGAAGCCTAATAAACCTTGCGAAATATCCTGCTTCAACTGTTCAAATATTGGGTGCAGAAAAAGCTTTGTTCAGAGCTCTGAAAACGCGTGGAAACACTCCAAAATATGGATTAATATTTCATTCAACATTTATTTCCCGTGCAGGATCGAAAAACAAGGGACGAATATCCCGCTTTCTGGCTAATAAGTGTTCGATTGCTTCTCGCATTGATTGTTTTGTTGAATCGCCTTCAATTGTTTTTGGATCGAAGTTGAAAGATCAAGTTGAAGAGCGCCTTAAATTCTACGAAACTGGAGAAAAGCCAAGGAAAAACATTGACGTGATGAAGGAAGCGCTCGAGGAAGCAAAAACTTTGTCATTAAACGAAGCAAAGAAGAAGAAGAAAGCTAAAAAGAAAATGAAGAAAGAAAAGGCACGTGAAAATGCCGAGGAACAGAATGGTGATCATGAAGAAAACAATGTCGATGCGACTGAAGCACCAACTGAAAGTAAAAAGAAAAAGAAGCGAAAAGTTGAAGATGCTGATGAAGCTATTGACGTCGATGTGAAAAAAGTGAAAGTTGAAGATAATGATCAGTCGTTTGATGACAGTATTGGTAAGAAAAAGAAGAAGAAGAAGAAATTGGCTTAGATGATTAGTTTTGTGGACTTCATCCTTGAATTATTGTATGAATTATCCATTAAATATTGCATCGTTTATTTGACTTATTAAAATGATTAAATTGAAATCAGTTTATGTGACAGTTGCGCCGTCTGTACCAAATGAGTGTCAAGTTTAACACGTGGCATTGAGTGTACAATTGTACATTTGCATTTGGTTAGTTGAGGACGTTTATTACCCAAAATGAGCAAAGTTGCTGCAAATGCTTCCAATTTAACTGCTTTGTTCACGGATTTGAAGCGTTACTCTGATAACTCGGAGTTCGATAAAGCGTTAAGAATTTGTGAAAAAAGTAAAGCTTAATTGTTGGAAACAGCTAACAAATATTTCTTCACACAGTATTACAAATTGAGGAAACAAATGAAAAAGCAATTCATTGCAAAATTGTTTGTCAAATACAGCTTGGACTCTTTGAAGATGCCGTTGTTGAGATTAATAAAAGCAGTATTGGGTATGGATACTATTTGATGATTCATTATTAAATTGGTTTATTAACAGGAAAAAATTGCAATTAGAAAAGGCTTACTGCGAGTATCGCATGAATGAAGTTAATACGTGTTTGCAAACATTAAAAAACATCAGTGAGCCTACTTTGCAAGTCAAAGAGTTGATGGCACAAGCAGTAAGTCACTCAGATTCAACTCAGATTTCTGACATTTGTACAGCTTTACAGACTGGAAAGATACGATGAGTGTTACGAGCTGTATATTGATCTAATCAAGAACTCAGAAGATGAATATGAAGATGAGCGTGAGACTAATTTGTCTGCTGTTATTGCTTCTTTAAGTTTGTATGATAACAAACAAAATACAAATATTGCTCAACTTGGAGAAAAGACATATGAGCTTTGTTACAACAAAGCTTGCGTTTATCTGGGAAGTGGAGACTATAAAACTGCTTTGAGCAAGTTAAACGACTCTGAAGGTACAACAGTGTGATGTAGTAAACAGTAATTGATGTCTTATTAGATTTGTGCAGAAAAACGTTGGATGAAGAGGGAGCTTCAGAGGAAGAGATTGAAGGAGAATTGGGTCTAATTAAAGCCCAAATGGGTTATGCTCATCAAAAGTTGAACGAAGACGATATTGCTTTAAAATTGTACACTCAAGTTTTAAAACAAAAGTATGATGTTTCATTATTTAAATGTTAATTAGTTCGTTTTTCGTAGACCATCGGACGTTGCCGTTATTGCTGTGACTAGTAATAATATAGTCACTGTTAATAAGGAGCAGAATATATTTGACTCCCGAAAGAAGATGAAAGCAGCAATAAATGAAACATTGGAGAGTAAATTAACGAGTGCACAGAAAAGTGCTATTGCGTTTAATAACTGTCTTCTTCTGATGCTTTCAAACCAAAACGAAGCTTGTCGGAAACAAATCCAAAATCTAAAGTCGAAGTCAGAAATTGACTCGTATATAATTGAAGCTGCATTGCTTTGTAAGGAGAAACGTTTTAACGATGCAATTAATATTTTAAAAGGAGTCATTTCAAGATCAAATTCAAAAGCAAATTCATCAATTGAAACTTCTCTGACACTTGTTCAATTATTATTAAATCAGGGACACGTCAGTGAAGCTTTAACAATATTGAGAGGATTAGATGTTATTACTTACAAACTAGCGATTGTATCCGCTTTGGTCGTTTTATATTTGAGTTTGGAAGAAAAAGAAGCTGCAATTGAAGTATTGAAGGATACCATTAAGTGGTACAAACGTAATAAGGTTCGTTAGTATTATTTCATTTCGGAGTTAAAAATTTTTTCCAATAGCCGTCAAGTTATGAAGTCGTATTTTTATCTCGTGAGACTGCACGTCTGTTGATACTGAACGGTAAAGCATCTGATGCTGTGGAAATTCTGGAAGATTTGCGCAAAAGTGATCCGACTAATGCTAAAATATTAGCACAACTTATCTCCGCATATTCTCAAGTAGATCCACGAAAAGCTGAAGAGTAATTAGCAATTAAAGTTATTTCTGTAATGTAATTATTAACTTTCTCAGGATTTCAAAGCAGTTACCGCCTGTCGAGAGTCATATATCAAACACTGATATCGACATCTTAGAAGCAAGCAATTGGTCTTTAGGTGCGAAGTATGTGAAGAAGACAACAAAGTCCGATCAAAGTCCTGCTGTACGTTTGAGAGAGAAGAGAAAGAAGAAAAAGAAAATTCTTCCTAAAAATTATGATCCAAATGTTGATCCAGACCCAGAGCGATGGCTACCACGTTGGCAACGATCGACATACAAGAAGAAAAAAGATAAAAGGGGAACTCAAAGTGTGGGTCGTGGAACCCAAGGTGCAGTTGCTGCTGAAGGGTATGTCGTTGAAAACGATTATCAATTAAATTTACACTGATTTGCAGTGATATACCGTCAAAGCCGTCACCCAAAGCTGGAGTCACAAATGTTCCACAACAAGGGCCACGACAGCAACGACCGGCTCAGAAGAAAAAGAAGAAAACAACAAGACGTTAGTTTTATATAACTTTAATTATATTTTTTAATATGTTCGAGTAAAGAGTTGAGTGAGTTATTATTCCTGAATTCAATTAAATTGAATTCGATTAGACTAGATTTTGATCATGACAGCGTGTTTAACTATCGCCACATTTTTGTCTCGAACTGTTTCGTCAAGAGTCCAACTCGAGAGTGACTTTGAAATTCTGCTGAATTTTTTCGAGAATTTTCGTTGGAAGAGATCGGTGTATCAGTCATTTGCTCACTATTGATACTACAGTCAACCTTTTGAATGGAGTCACTTTTGTTTGAACAATTAACATTTGTTTTTTCTTCGAGCTGTTGTATTCTCGTGTTTACAAGTGATGAAAGTGGCGGATCGGGTAGTGGCGGTGGAGGACACTTTGGACGTTTGTATGACGCTCTTCGTGATGAATGACGCAATGATGACTGGTTACTAACCGAACGAGTAATTCCTGACTGAAGTGGCGGTGGCGGAGCGGGTCTCATAGGTTTAACCTTCACCTCATTAGAAGCGTCGTGTAAAACAATTGGAGCAGAAATTTCCAAGCCCCGCAAACTTTTTCTGAAACTTTGATTTTTAAAAAAGTCTTTATGAGAAGCGGTTGTTGCAGAATCGATTGACTCTTCGAAAGATATTGGTTCTGAAATTTCTAAAGAGTGGACGTCGAAACGTGAAGGCAGTCGTGGATGAGTTCTGTGCGCTCCTTCTTTAGCTCTTGTCTTAATAGTTGCTTTACGCGCCTTAACAATCCACCAAGTTTTTATGTGTTCTTGAAAATAGTAAGCAATGAAAGCGGAGAACGAAGTCAGTGGAAGAATGCACAAAAATATAATATATAGCGCTAGTGTAATGCGGTAACCGTGAGAAAATTCACAATTCGGAGCTTCGAAGCCATCAAAACAGTGACATTTACCATTATTGTCACAAAATCCGTTTCCATTGCAATTGTTTTCGCATCCGTTAACGTTTAAAACTGAATTAACGGAAACGCATTTTTGATTCAGGCACATCTTGTTATCGCCGCATTTCGCTCCGTTTGGAACCAAACCAGGATCAATCGAATCAAGTCCTAAGTCTATAATTGCTGACCTGCAAGCAAACACTCTTTTTCCAATAGTTATAAATGACTCTTGCAATGTTGCTGCAGACTCTACACCAAGTTCTAACTTTTCATTCAGATGTGTACAATGCAGCATACCACAGAGCACATCTTCTGTTGCACATGAATGATACGTTTGATTTGCTCGACTGTAACCACAGTTTCCTTCCGAATTTCCGGCCGTGTTCTGTGCAAAACAATGGTAATCGGAGACGTTTCCACTTTTACCCCACAAAAGTCTGCATTGAGAACTGTGGCTTTTGCAATATTTGTTGTAACAATATGCGTCGTGATTTCCACAGATAACGCCGTCATGAATATAAGTGTCTTTTGGACAAAACTGTGACAAGCCATCACAAAATTCTGGCAAATCGCATTCACTGAGTGCTTCACGACAAATACTGGTTTCTTTCTTCACGTCGCAAGTCGATAAATCACAACAAGATCCGGTTGCACATTTAGCACCAAAAACCAAAGTACAGTTTGCAGCATTGCAACACGGATTGTCACAATATTCTTTTAGACCACAGTCGCACTCTTCGCCTTTTTCTAAAAATCCATTACCACAGACAGGTCCAATAATGCTTTTTGGTATATTGCGCAGACAGTAATCCATTCCGCGTGAAAATGCATAGTTGAGGTAGTCAATAGAACAGGATGACCAATGTTTTGGACTTGTTGAGCTCGACGACGGTGCCATTATGCATTTCTCATCAGCACACTTGCAGTTATCACCGTCATGTTCCATTCCAAAATTGTGACCCAGTTCATGAGCAACTGTGGTGGCTACCAAACCAATTATATGACTATGATCAGTGTTCACTCCTCCAGAATATTCATAAGTGCAAATAGGACCTTTCAAAGCTTTCCCAACAACCCCACCGTCGAAGCTTGTGGCTGTTATCAGTTGCGCGTTGTCGTTTGGATGCTGAGGCAAAAGTCTTTCTCTTCGGTAGTGCAGAAAGTTTGTTAATGTTTTATCGCCGTTCGAAGATAATTGAATCTCATCGTAGTTAGACCAAATAACCACACCGACCAACACCACAAATATATTCAACTGACTGAACAACTGAAAAGCATTTGCCAATAAGATTAATTCGGGAATGTGCTTCGAATAAAAAGTATCTTTAAAAATTATTGCCATTTACACTACAGATAATATACACAATTAAATAAGTTTAATGAATCTAACAGCATTCATTTACTTTAATAAATATATTTATATCAAAACCAATTTTCAGAATATGTTACGTTTTTATTAAATTTCAACAAAGTCATAAATATAAAGTGTAGATGTACTCACCGCATTCACTATATTGGCAATTTGTTTACTGCGTTCGACAACTGCACTTTTGTCTTTATGATTTTCCAAAAACTATTAATTCAGTGAAAAATATTATCTGAAAAGTAACAATCGAACCAACCTCTTTGTGATCATTTACAATGACCAATTCGACGTACCGGCGCCTTGTATTATGTTTGTATGGATCTGCGATAGGAATATTTAATGACCGTCGAAGTCGTCGTCTAAAACTGAAGTCATGTTTGTGGTCATCTTGAACTCCTAACAAAAAATAAATTAAAAATAGCCAAAACAAGCAGATAATTACCACATTTGAAGTGTTTGCTGTCGATAAAGTCAGAACCTCTAAAAATGAAGTGTTTCTCCTTTTTTGAATCATAATGAATGTAATAAACATCTGTTCCGTCACTGATTACACCGTTAATGGACTGGTTGAATGTACTTAAAGCTGCCCATGAATTTTTATCTCTATTATTTAATGATCCATGAAAATGACAGTGAATCCCATTTTTCTGTACACCAACTGTGTTTTACGGAAGTTTTCATTTTTTATTAAGTTACCTTTAGTTCAAAATTTCGATTAATAATTGAAGAATTGTTTTGATGATACTTTTCGAAGTAATTATCGGCTATTAAATCAATGTTTTCTCGAAGTTTAAGAGTAATTGTACGGTTAAAAGCCAATATTTTCATTGTTGACACCATAGAACACAATGGCAACTGCACAAACAAGCTTTTTCAAAAATTTGAATGGAAAGAATTAAATGTTTCGTGTGACAAAAATAAATCAACATATTAAAAATCGCTATTTATCGCTATTTGAATCGTTGAACATGTTTTTTTTTTGCTTGTTAAAAATGAATTTGCAATCTTACCTCTATGTCTTTTAAATTGAGTTCAATGTTTGTTTCAGTGAAAAGCTGCACGTCAAAAGTGTCATATTCTGAGAATTGATCAGTTGGTTCTACGAAAAATAATTACTTAAATTGTATAATTTGTAAACAAAATTCCAGTGATTTCATATCACAAAATGCTATTTATTACATATAATTTTAGGTTATAATGTGTAATTCTACATGTACTTTAAAATGTTTAAAATATTCAAATATTACTTGATTAATTTTCATCACTTTTTTGTAAGAAATGAAGAAATTATTCACGAATACTCAACAAACCAATTTTTTAAAGCTTTGTTCGGTTGTGAAATAGGATAGTATTAGCCCGCCATGTACTGCATGTCGTTACAAATGTAATTTAAGCACCTGTCGTTATATCCATGGATATACGACGTTAATTTGCAACTCTCATTTTTGAACTTCCAGGTCAAATCGACTTTTTACCACATCAGTATGAGGCGGGGTAATACGATACAAGTTTTTCTTTTAAAAAGTCTGGCACCCTTCACATTATTGAATGAAAAATATGAAGACTATCTTATTTTGTCATTACTTTTCTTGAATGTTGATTTAAGTTTTTATTGTACATTATTGTATATTAGATATTGAAACACCAGGTGAACACGAGTTAACAATTAACAATGTAATGTAAATAATTGTACACATACTGAAATACTGAAATACACATATTTATAAGATGCTGTCAATGTACTGAAACAGTACTACTGTTAGCATGAGGTTAGCGCTCACTGTTTTTTAAAAAGTTGAAATTGCAAGTAAACATTTAGCGGGGATTATTGCTCGACGTATTCCAGAGTTGAATGGCTTCATTTGAAACTATGTTTGACAGTTCCCATATTTGTGAAAACAGAAATTTCACAAAAATAAAAATGTTGGAAATAGTAAAAACACAGATGCAGTATCAGTGGTTCGTTTGTTTGAAAAAATAAACGCCAGAATGTTTGCGAAGAACACGGTCGTGTTCTATTTACATCGCTGTTCGCGATTACTCGAAAACATAAATGTACGAACATAATAGGCACTTACCGAGTTTTAATGCAAAATCGGAGCTTGGAAAATTGACGAAAAGTAAACAGAATGTAAGAGAGGAGATACTTTTTACGATGAGAATGGACAATGAAAGCAGGTGATGACGAACTCCGCTTAAATTCAACCTGAACTCACTAAACATACTTCGCAGATACATTTTATTCAACAACAGTTGCCATAATTGCAATCGGTTATAGATAATAAATAAATGTAAGAAAACATTTGAATAATCCGGAAACAGAGTATAATCTAAAACTTAAAATAGTAATATTAATTTTTGTGACTTAAAAGTACGGCGACCATTAGTTATCATTGGCCTCGTTGTTCACGTTTGCAACTCGTCTCTCCTCCTTAGCCACGCATTTGCACATCAGAACACCATCTGTCGCCGCATCATGTTTTCTTGCGAATCTGTTTGTGTACGCACCACGGAGTTGTTTTCACGTTGCACTTTAATTTTACACATATAACTGTGCACTCACTACCATCAATTTGTAATCGATGTTTACTTAATAGTTCATAATCTACATTGTGTAATCCTGTTTCGCGGTCTCGTCTTCGAGTTACCTGCACAATTGTTAAATTAAAATGATTTCTATCTGTATTACGCAATACATTAAACTTATTATCGTTAAAATGTTAATTAAAATAAAATAGTATTATAATATAGATTTTCTCATTGACATTAATGATAAAAATGATGCTAATCTACATATGTAGGTTTTAAACTACAAATTGTCTTTTAGCCACTAATTTGCACCAGCCAAAAATATAACGTTTCAAACGAATAATTCAATTATTGTACATCACTCGAATATTCAAAATAAAACAATGAAATAACTTCACCAACCTCTTTCTGGTTGTATAGCTTTGCCGTATCCCTTTTCCTAAACACTTTGTGAATATGAAGAAAAGTGTCATTTATTCCAGTGGTCACATCTTGAGGTCTGGTAATCTGATAAACGCATTAAAATGATGAACACATTGATAAACCACATCTTCGTCGGGATTTTTTTGGGAGAACTGAATTAAATTTTATTTGCCACTTTATAGTGACATATCAGTGTCTAGTGCTCAACATATACAGATACCTGATTAATTTACACCGTTAATACTATTTACCTGACGTAAGCATAAGTCAAGCTTATCGATGTCATAAATCGAGAGCGAGAGTATGATCGAATTATTAAATCTTTCATATTGCGTAACAGAAAGATCAAAACTTTCAAAAGTTCAAACGTTCAAACCATCAATATTTATCTTACGTGTAGAGACCAGAATTCGACGACAAGCTAAATTGTTACTTCATTTTAGTTACCTTCAATTATTGATAGTTATATAGTACGAAATTAATCAAACATGAACATTTCACCACCAATTTGGGTCTTTTTCAATTTCTAATTGTTTTCAAGGAAACATTGCAACAGTCATTCATTGGATCTATCTGTATCCACGCGCCAAACATTTTTCTGAGTTAGAAAGATGCTAATTTGCAAAAGATGCATTTTCGAAGATGTTTTACAACAAATGATGATTCGGTAACAATGGGATTTTGGCGACATTCGGGAACACCCAAATTATCTGCTTTTTGTTCTATTTTGACTAATGAATCATTATATAACCAAATAACCGACTAATAAAAATGTGTCTGGTCTCTACTTATGTGCAATACAACTTGAACAATAGGTAGACTAGTAGGACTGTACTACTTGTACGAAAATTTGACAGTGTAGGTATAACTGAGTTATAACGACATGTCGATAGTGAACCTGGAGCTACTTCGACAAAGTTATCAGGAAACTCATTAATACACAATGAAGGGATGTCATGTAGTTGCAAGGGTATTGTTGACAAATCGGGAACGATCGCATCGCTCACTCTCTGAACGGTTAATCTAACCTTTATTTATAGTCGACGAGCATTGACTAACATGAAATCCCAGAAATGTTTGTCAACAACGATTAAATGAAAGTGAATTAGTAATTACCCTTAAAGATTTGAATAAGCTGAACACATTTTTTGACAAACTTTCGATTACACCGACATATCTTAATGGCTGTAATTCGGTATATAGAGCTCCAACTCACAAAAACATAGAATAAATGTAAAAAACATACGTACATTGAGGTTAGCTTGAGTAAGTCTAGCGTAAAATTCATCGTCTTCAAGACCCCATCCCCAATATCTGTTTGACATTCCGTTAACTCTTTGAAAATGTTCATTGGAAATCAACAATATCCCACCAACAAACGTTTTATAATGATATTTTGGATGTAGTTCTGGTGATGCGATATGAAAAGGTCCATTCTTTGGAAATGCATAACTAAGCTGAGGATTTAAAGGTAGAAGATCGACGTCATGCATCGCGATATAATCGAACTGTTGATTAACCAACAAGAAGCCGACATTGATCAATGAAGCTCGATTGAACCTCAAATTATCTGACTGATTTATAACGAATATTTCATGTGAAATATTTTGCGCACTAATGAAGCGATGGATGTGTGGCACGAATGACAACAGTTCTTCGAACCTATCACGAAAAGGTACAATAATTGCTAAGCGATATTCATCGTTTTGTAGTTGAATATTATGGAAATTGTCTCTAAAAGTATTGGAAGCAGTAATCGGCAGTAGAGCAATAAACAACGAGAGAATTAAAGAGACTAGGACGCAGATAAAAAGTAGTTTCGCGGTTCTCAAAGTTTTCACATATTTAACAATCATCGCGATTCGCGAGTCTCAGAGCAACTTAAGCCGCCGCCGCTAGGCGGCGTATTTCAGCGTTAAACACTTCCGGCGGCTAACTGAGCGGTGATCGTTCAAAAGTCGCGATTTTATTGAATTTGTTGTTTGTAATAAATCGAAATGTCTCTCTTCTGTGCTTTGAGTAACGAGACTCCGGAAGTGGCCGTCGTTTCGCCGGTGTCTGGTTGCGTGTTTGAAAAGCGACTTATTACGAAATACATCAAAGAACACGGCACAGATCCAATCAATGGCAAAGAGTTGAATGAAGATATGTTGATTGAGTTAAAGGTGGTTCCGATGGTTAAACCAAAACCTCCGTCGGCAACGAGTATTCCAGCGATTCTGAAATGCTTGCAAGACGAGTGGGATGCAGTAATGTTAAACAGTTTTACTCTCAGACAGCAACTGCAAACCGCACGCCAAGAGTTATCTCATGCTTTGTATCAACATGATGCTGCTTGTCGGGTTATAGCAAGATTGACAAAAGAGGTGACAGCTGCAAGAGAAGCGTTGGCCACTTTAAAACCAAAAACATCTGCGGTTGCATCAGTTCATTCTACTTCATCAGAACACGTATTTCAGGAACAGAAACAAGAAGAAGCGGGAATTACAGCAGAAGTGTTGGAAAAGCTAGAGGCAAAGGCATCAGTCTTAACCACTGAACGAAAAAAGCGAGGCAAAAGTGTGCCTGAAGATTTAGTAAAACAAGATGAATTACGTCTTTATAAAACAGTTGCTTCTTTTCCTGGATTACATTCGGCGAGTGTGCCTGGAATTTTGGCTTTGGATATTTGTCCAACTGATACAAATAAAATTTTGACGGGAGGAAACGATAAAAACGCGACGATTTTTAACAAAGAAAACGAGCAGGTTATTTGCATGTTAAAAGGACACACCAAAAAAGTGTCATCGGTAATTTACCATGGGAATCAAACAACAGCGATCACCGCATCTCCCGATTCGCAAATTCGAATTTGGAACATTGGAACGGCGCACACAACACATATCATTCGTGCGCATGAAGGTGCGATCACCGATTTAAGTTTACATGCGACCGGAGATTACCTGTTAAGCACTTCTACCGATGAATACTGGGCTTTTTCTGATCTGCACACTGGTCAAGTATTAGCCAAAGTTGGAGATACTACTACTCCACACGCATTAACCACTGCACAGTTCCATCCCGATGGTCTCATATTTGGAACTGGAACCTCCGATTCTCTCATTAAAATTTGGGATCTAAAAGAACGAAGCAATGTCGCAAATTTCCCAGGGCATTCGGGATCTATTTCAGCGATGACATTTTCTGAGAATGGGTATTACTTGGCGACTGCTGCAGATGATTCGACAATAAAATTGTGGGATTTACGTAAATTGAAGAATTTCAAAAGCATTCTTTTGGATGAAGGCTATCAAGTCAAAGATTTATGCTTTGATCAAAGCGGAACTTATTTGGCTGTCGCTGGAACAGACGTTAGAATTTACATTAGTAAACAGTGGGATAATCTAAAAACTTTTGCTGACCACACTGCGTTAGCAACTGGAGTTCGCTTCGGACACAGTTCGAAGTATATTGCTTCAACAGGAATGGACAGGACTTTGAAAATTTATTCCGCTTAATGTCATCAATTTTCGAAACTTTAAAAAGCTTATTTCACAACACGATCTAATCTAATTTCACCGTTTTAATAAATGATGATGAATTGTATGAAAAATTGACCACCTTTTCTTGCTGCACCAATTATTCAGTTATGTTTGCTTTCAGAAATCTATTTTTGGTCTGTAACATAAGTGTAAAGGAGGATCCTGAAAGAAAAAGGCATCACCTTTAATGTCATCGTGTTTAAACTACGTTACTTTACCTTAAATCTCCATCGAGTGACATACACAAATTTAAGTGTGTGATCTTTTCCCAGCAGTTCATCGTTGCAAAGGATATCGATCTATTAAATCAAAATTCAGATACAAGAGATAATGAAAAATACTCACTTCTTTGTATTTGTCGAAATTATTGAATACTTTTTTTGCGACAAACTTCTTTAAATGAGTAATAGTTGCATGCGCAGAACAACGGATAAATTTTCTTTTCATTTGCTTCAGACAACCACCTTCGCTTTCCAACAGAATATTAACCTGTTCATCCGATCTGTGGTAGTCGCAATTCTCCTCTTTAGCAATTGAATCGTTCTGGAATTTATAGACATCTTTGTCATTGTTGGCTGGATTATTCGCTTTAGGATAAGGAAGGCTTCGTTTCCTATAAAACTCGCGTTCTCTTTTAATTTCGTCTGAAATGCATGTAAATAATGACTTTTAAAAGTTTCTCGGCAGTTATACTTACTCTGCTGAAGATTCGGCACAAGTTTATACACGATGTCTTGCATTGTTCGATCGTAACTAATGTAATTGAGAGGATGACTCTGATGAATGACTATATCACAATTTGGACATGTGTTGTTATCTTCCAAATGTTTCACGAGACAACTCTTACAGACTAAACAAATAAAAATTAGATGAAAACTAGTATATTAGCTTACATGTGTGTAGACATTCGGTAACTGTTGTTGCGTCGATTAAATATCCTTTG